>JARHVA010002892.1:1542500-1635000 GCA_037957365.1 Torreya grandis | reverse complement strand
TCAAATAACTGAGGAAATTTAATTAGACTTGTAGTTGAAAAATATGTGTGATGTCTCATAAATATTCTAGGTGATCGACGTCTAGCGAATAAGTTAAAACTATAATATAGGCTATGTTTTCTCCACTATGTAATTGAATAGAGTTATGTATATATAAAAAAAAAGTAATAAAATAATGCATTACCATGTTAATTTCTCCCCCACCTCCTATATAAATATCAAATTTTATTTTTCTACATTTTTACCTAGCTATGTTATCTCCACCAACATTTTGATCTACACAACATTTCCCCACACTGTGTTATGTTAGATATTTAATTAGTCGTGATGTTTTCTCCACTATGTAATTGATGGACACCAAACCAAAAGGGGTATAAAACAAGCCTCAAACTATATGTTTTAGTTTTTTTTCATGGAGTTTGATTGAATGGAACCTAATTGATGATCTTGAGATCACCTATGACCTTAGGAAGACATTATAGGATTATTTACAAGGTCTTATATGAGGTAGAAAGGTGATTTTGTAAATTTATAACCAATTACAAAGGAGTGGAGAAGAAACATGAAGGGTTTCAAGATACCTAATAGATCATGATTATCCCCTGCAACATCACTATGGAAAGTTCTCAAACATGTGCAAGGTTTCAAGGAGATGAAAATTTGTTAGAACCTAAGAAGGTGACTTGTCATTTCTCAATCAAGAAGTAGGTGTTAATTTTAAGAAGTCTGGATGAGTCATCAAGCAATATAAGAGCTCTTACACGATCTTTATAGCCATCATCATCAAATTATGCTAACAAATTTTGATGAAGAAATCATTGGATTATTCCTCACACTTTTATTTATTTGTAACTTCCTAATGAGTGTTGTAAATTCATCATTAGTTCATGACACCTATCTTCTCTCTCTTTTTTCTTCCTTATCTTATATATATATATATATATATATATTACTTTGTTTGGAATTGTTATGATCCTTCCACTTAGATTATGGTGAATCCCTACTCTTTTATATACCTTTGATCAATAAATTATTATTTTTACCTCCTATAGTTGTATGCTGTAAAGTTCTGAATGGTTGTTCTTATCAAGTATAAACTTAGCTCACCTTGGTTGGTTGTCCTATTATTCTTGCATTCATGTAGTTTTATTCTCTATTGTAGTTTTTAGAGAGTGTCATTATAGGTTCCATGTGAGTTACAAGTGGAAATAATATTCCCTCCTAGTCTCATATGAACTTACCTCTCTAAAAATCATTGATGTAATAGGTTCATCTTAGGATAAGTGTATGTTATTACAGTCCTATATTTAATAGCGCACATGAAAATTAGTGGTAATGGTCATGAAATTTAGTGTATCACCTCCCTATTTCATAGTATCCTTTTCTCTTTTCCATGCAATTTAGTAGATTATTGATTGGTTTTAAGTGATGCATCAAGGGAGCTATACCTTATATATGTTTTCAATCCATTCTTTAGGTTACCCAAAACCTAGGATTGTTCCCATGTGTATCTTAGATGAGATGACTTGAAACACCCTCTCAAAGGGTGTAAATTTAAGTTATAATAGGTAACTTATATGATCTAACATTATTATGAATGTGTGGGTATTGGAGACATTATTTAGGGAATATATGCATATTAATAATTGATTAACCCAATTGAAAATTACATTTATAACTTTTACTTTGAATAATTAGAGGATAGATATATTTATGTTCTGAGTATTATGCTACTGTAATTATTTTACATAAGTGAAATTATCATTAATTTAAGGTGATTAACTATGAATGGGAGTATATAGCTATAAGATTTTTTTTGAACTTTATGTTAATAAAGTAATGTATAAGTGCATAACCTTCATATTGTTACCATGGGGAAATTTTGAAATGATGCATGTATATTTCATTTAAGTGATGGTATTGTCTACACATGTGTAAGGATTGATGTTGAAAATTAAAATCATGATTGGGGTTGTGATATGTGGTATTAGAGCCTAGTTTTACTCTAGGTAAATCTCGATAACTATTAGGCTAAAAGTGTTTGTGTTTCTTAGGATGGTGATAACATGGGAAAAAATCAATAAAAATGCTAAAAATGATGTTATTGAAAACCCTGAATTTAATAGTCACTATGGAAATGATGATGGAAATGATCATGGTAACAACAATGTTGATGTTAAAAAAAATGCTAGTGATAATTCGAACAATGACCAAGATGGTCATAATGTTGTCTTGGATGACATTTTAGGTGTAATTCATAACATCCAAGTCTATATGGAAGCATATGGCCATAATCTGGTCCATTTGGAGAACCTTCAAGAAGCAATTAAGTAGGAGGAGGAACAAATAGATGAGCCAAGGGGTGAGAACCTAATACAACATGATGTTGTGGATCTTATCACTAAGTATCTTAAGAAACTCTCACCTCAATAATAAGTACCCCATTCCTATAATTAATTATTTGTTTGATCAAATGAAATCTGAAACTATGTTTTCCAAGATATATCTTCAATTGAGGTATCACCAACTCTACATCAAAGATGAACACATAAATAAGAACACTTTTATAATAAGGTATGGACATTATTAGTTCATTGTTATGCATTTTGGTCTATCTAGCACAATTATTGCCTTCATAAATTTTATAAAAAGTGTGTTTAGGGATTTCTTATATCAAATAATATTTGTTTTTATTGATGATATTATAATTTATTATAAGAATGAAATATAACATGAGTAACACCTGCACTTATCCCTAAAAAGGCTAAGGAAAAATAATTGTATGGGAAGTTTTTTAAATGTTATTTTTTCCAAAGTAAAATTCACTATTTTAGCCATGTAATTTCAAAAAAGGTTTTATAGTTGATCCTTCAAAAATTGTAAGTACTAATGAGTGACATGATCCTATAAATGTGCATGAATTGCATAGCTTCATGCGGATGGGTAATGATTATTAGAGGTTCTTATAAGACTCTAGTCCTATCATTTATTTACAAAAGAATGGAAAGAAGTTAAATTTGATTCCTTAATGTGAATCAACCTTTCAAAATCTAAAATAAATATTAAATTATACCCCTATCCTTGTTATTGATTACACCCCAAAGTTTGTATTTATATATTTTAAGGGTTTTAGAGCCATATTGCATAAGAGAAAGGGTATGATCATAGTTCATAAGAATTTGACATGGAAGATAAAGGCATAAAATAGAAAGGAGTGGATGATCTTACCATAAAAGAGCAATTTTCAAGAGATAGGGATATAGAAAATAAGGAGAAATGAAATATGCATGACTCAAATAAAAGCATGACTCAAATAAAAGCACAAGGCTTGGACAAGGGTGTAAGAAGTAGAGATAGATCTAAAGCAGCTTATGGAATCATCAGAGGAGAATACTTAAGCATAACTCTATCACTAGTTGGTGAGATAATAGGAGTATAAGCATGGACATCTAACATGGAGAGAATATATTGGGGTTGCTAGGCCTAATTCAAAAGTATTCTATTATAATGGCTCACCACTTCTTTTTCTAAAATAATCATTAGCTAACCATCACTATTATATTAGCGATGTAACCTAAGGAGAGGGGTTGGATCATGTATAAATGCCCCTTATTTTTGTTTATAAAAGATATAAAGAAAGAATACTAGAGAGGAAATGTTGTTGAATTATAATTTACAATATTCCATTATTCATTAGTAAGCTATGGTGTACACGTTATTGTAATTTTTAAATGAAATTAATGGAATCACTATTTTTATCTAAAAAATCTAACATATGTTCCAATCTATTTCTATGGTGCTAATTATAAGTATGTGGAATGTATGGAGTGAATAACATGGTTAACCATAATATGATGTTTATAGTAATGAGAACTAAATGCAATCAACCCAATAACCTATGTGTAGATAGAGAGTTAATTGTTCCACCATCTCACGGTAGAATTGATGGAAACCTATCTTGCCTATGTGCTTTGGGTGAGTGTGCAAGGTCACTATTCACATGATATGTTAATGCACTAGCTCATTGGATGCCTAATTTACTTTAGGCATAAAACTAATATTTAGTCAAGTAAAACTAAGGATAAGTCCCAACATTTTATTTCTATTATTTGAATATGTTGTAATTATTAGTGCAATGGTGAAAAGATGCTTGAGTAGCTCCCTTTATAAAACATCGAGTGTTAGATTGACATAATAGAAGAGAACTTTGTGCTTAAATATAATTGTCTAGGAGTTTTTATGTGACAATGAGTAGATCAACATCAATATGATTATTTATATGAAATATTTTATTTAGAAAGACCCATCAATTTGTCTACTTAGATTTTAGCATTCACATAAGATCATTTGAAAAATTAAGAATGGAAAGCTCATTGGTTATCAGAGAATCAGATAACCTTGGTAACTTTGAAAAATACTTGGACATGTGTGGTGGACATCTAGTGGAAAAGAACACTAAATAACTACATATTGGAATATGTTGTGTCTACATATTCTTGTCTAGATGAAGCATAGTTTAATTTCTTGAATGAACCATGTGAAAAGTGTCTAAGGAAAATTCCCTTAGAAACTAAGAAATTTATGATTGACTCTAGTCTTGATAACTGCCCCATGCATTAATAAAATTGTCTTGTGCATGAGAAGTATAACTGGTGGGGAAATGACGGGCTATAAATTGGTATGAGATTGGTAGTTTAACATAGAAGCTAGTTAGTAAAAACTATGGAAGCATAAGTATGATGAGGTCAAGTGTAAGGCCATGATAGGTAGTGATCCTAAAGGATAATGGGAGGATCCTAGAAGTGCCACAGGAATCGCCAAGAAGGTGGAAAGGCATAATGATTACTATTTAACCAAGGATCCACACCCTTTATTGGCATAGTTACACACATAATATGTGGGACAAACATCGATGATAATAAAACCTAATCCAATTTGGCCCTATTACCACAAAACAATACATATGCATCTAAGTTTGATATAATTATAATAAGACATTAGGATACTAATACTGTGGAGTTTGAAGTTGAGTCTGAAGCCAAATCCATAGATGAAACTCTAGGAATACAAGTTTACAGTATCATTTTATATCAAGGCTAAATAAATTTACCATTAGTCTTTACCTTTATAGTGTAGTTAAGACATATGGATAACATTGGAATTCCAAGTGGACCAAATATAAGTAGTGGAAGAAATACATGCCTAACTCTAACTAATCAACCTCTTTTAGTGCCCAATGTTTCAGGTGCTCCTATTTAACAAGGAGGTGTGAGAGGTAGTACTAAAAGTGGTTATACTAGAGGCGCAAGAGGATCAATAGGTGGCTTGAGAGGAATTGGTAGACCTCCACCATAGGGTTTAATAGGAATTAGATGACTACCATAATAGGGTCCACTGCAACCATCCAATGTACCTATAATTTACTATGAGATGACACCTCATATTCTTGACTATCAAGGTGTTTAGAATGTAGTTAAACATGTTCATAATTGTGAACTCATTTGTAAATCAAGGGGCATAATTTATACTAAGTATAATGCAAATCAATTTTCCACTACCCTATTATGATCATTCACACAAATGGTATATAAATTTTGATCCTTAAAAAGCTATTGTAAATTATGAGCTATTGAAAAATGCTTTCTTCAAGAATTTGAACATTCCTATGTTTGAGAACTAAAGTATTGTTGATTTAAAATATATTAAGAAAGAGCTCACTAAGAGTGTTCATGCATATGATGTTTGATTAAAAACTTTATTTACAAGCTATAATTTGAAATCAATCTAACACAACATTTTCAATGGTTTTTAGGAGGGTTATTACTTCCTTTTCAATGAGCCTTATCCCACAAGACCTTTATTTTTCCACATAAGCCAGTAAAATATACCCTCCATGAAAAGTTATAGGAATAATATACATAAGAATTAGTGACTTTATGGAGGCCCAGATTACTACTGTGAATTCTCAACTAGAGAATTTTATGGCTAATAATGCTCATGACACTCAAAATGTCCTATATTATGTTGACTGTGAATTAGAGGGTCATAATAGGTACTACTATCCATCAAGGAATGTTCGTGTTGTGTTAAAATGGTCCTATGAAATCTACAAGGAAGACCATGATGTAAATTTTTTTCGTTTACTTCAACATGCTACCTAAGACAAAGTGTCACTATATTGTAAGATATCTGATACATATACCCATGATACTAATGACTATCAAAGCATCAATGAGATTCATGAAGCACATTCATGAGGTACTTGCCAATATTTTATAGATAACACATAGGAAACATGTGGTATTTGATATGTTAAAGGTTAAGGGTATGGAAATTGATGAAGAGGTGGTAACTTTCCACCCAAGACATGTTACAAGTTTAGATCTCCCAACCATTACCAATATGATTGTATGATATAACCTATTTGTGATTTTTTTAAAAATGATAATAAACTAAAATAATGCCCATAATTTTATGGTTTTTTTACCATATAATTAAATGATAATGGTGTTATAATGATATGTTTTTATAAAAATCCAACTGTTGAGTGGAAACTATGACGTACCACTACACTAGCTAGACCCAATATCAATATCACTACTTGGAGTGGTGCTCATTTTTAACCTATTGTTTCAAATCCACATGATGAAAATATTTATCATTAAGAACCTTGTGCATAACACTATCTATATGCAAAACATTATAAATAGGTATTGCATGACATAATGACCTTGTTACGAGAGATGTAAGGCAAAATTGAGTTCTTTAAAGATAAGGATACTACCATTCATATCAAGATGTAAAAATTTATAGTACCTACAGACTTAAGGCATGATTAAATTCATGAGTTTTGTAAGATATTTCTTAGTGAAGACATCATCCCCATTCTAAATAATTGGTTTTTATAATAAATAACAAATTCTTTAAATGATTTTCATTTAAACCATGCATGTAGATAAGAAACTCATATTCAACCAAATGTGGAATGTGACAAAGAGTCCTTATAAATGCATTAATTTATGGTTGTATGATCAATGATATACTATTGGATACTATAATGGAGGTTAATGTTATAATAAAGGATTCCTAGAAAAATTGGGGATCCCCACTTTGCAACCTTCCCCACATATTTTATTTATAGTCAATAAGACTCGTAGACTATATATAGGTATTCTTAAAGATGACATAATTAACATATTTGGTGTCAGATTTAAGGGTGACTTTGAAGTGATAAATCTTGTTGAAGATGATGACTTTCCTACTCTCTTGGGTATACCTTGGTGTTACACTAATAATGTTAACTTACAAATAAGGAAGCATTATACCAGCTTTGAGAATAACACTTAGTATGTAGTCATCCCTCTAAATAATGACCAAGGGAATCCCTTTATGGAAACTATAAATTTTGATGAGGATATCAAAACTATCTATAATATAACTTACCTAGGGAATGAACATGTGGATCCTACTCCAGATAACATATTATAATAAGAAGATGTGTAGTGTATTGCATACACTAAAAGTATTACTTATGACCAATGGGATAAATGATCATATGATATTACAAGGAATGTTTGTGCTATACTTTGAAGATTCATAATTTTCTCCCCCAAGTTATCTTAGTGCCATAAAAATTTTCACATCATTTGTCTACCACCTTTGAGGTTGGAACATGCACCTCAGTTCCATGGTCAAATTGAGGCCAGGGAGTATTTAAAGTGATTAAAAGACTATTATGTTAATGAAGGTAAACATTTGCATGTACTCAAATTGATATTTCAAGGAATGACTAATCAATTTTGGTATACTCATCGATACCAATTTTTGACATGGGAATAAGTATGCACTGCTATGCACTATTGCTTCCACTATCATTTACACCACCCTTAGTTATGATGGTGTTACCTATCTAAAAGACCATATAACAAACAATGAAAGACTTTAGATCACCTAATAAACATTTTTAATAGAATCCTTATGGATTCATGCATTTATGGTACTTTATGCACCTAGGCTAGGGTGTGGTACATCTATCAAGAAAACTATAGGAGAATGAATACATGGTGGCATATCACACATGGTTAACTTTCAACATTTTCATTTTATTCTCTATGACCTGATTTACATTTGTCCCTTAAATTAATCCATCAAGTAGTAGTTTTTAGTGACTCTAGGTTATACCATTTTTGAGGATAGCAGTGTTTAAGTACTATCCCCAAACCTAGGCTAACATGGGAATGACCTTGTGCTATGGGTTACCTAATGAGTAGGTCAAACCTATGAATTTTAAGGGGATAGCTCCCCTTATTTTTTCATTTCAATTATTTTTCTAAGACCTAAATAGTTGGGATGGAAAGGGTAAATAATATGTATGAATTAAAACCTATCATAAAGTGTGGTGATGCACCTAATAATCATTTCATCCTCTTATTCAACTTAGACTCTCAACATACTAATAAATAATGCATAGAGCTAAGAGACTACCTTCAATGACTCTTGGGAAATAATATTTCATCTATAGGTTGTTATAATGACTTCAGGTGAGAGGTTCAAGAGGAGAAGACCTAGTTTGAGGTACTTACAACCTTATTTACACTCCAAACCTGAGCTATCCACCTTACAATACACTATACAACCTACCAATAATAATGTTAATATTTAAGTGTAACTTGGACTTGAAAAAGGGAAAACCATAACACTATTTCATATCAAATAAGCATGAAAACACAAAGTATAGACCATGAAGAAGTTGTAAGATGTTTTATTCATGATTTAAGGGGTGCATAAGTATAAATACTAGCAGAATCTCCTCATACCAGCCTACGGGACATAAACTAAGGTAAAAATCCTTCAATATATAAAAGAGATGATGAGAAAAGAAGGGGAATATTGCATAGAAGAGTGTATATGAGTTCATCAATGACCAATTCCACTCAAAATAGTAGTTACAATAGTTACACAATTATCGTTGTATCCCCTCCATGCATTGGACCTCCTTGATGGCTCCTTGCATGAGTTATTAACATTCGAGTGAAGTGGTAAAGGGTGTAACTAGCTTATTAAAATATTTTCAAAGCATGACCATTCCTAAGAAATGTCAACCCTTCCATTTTTTGGTAGTTACAATCATGAATTAGGTTCTCATAATTATGTAGCAGCCCACACTCCTCTAAAACAAATTGACAAGGTCAAGGAAATGGTCATATCTTCCATCATGGCTATGAAATACACATTTAATTCCATTCAAGGTCTAACCACCAATGTAACATCCTTATATTTATCAATTCCATTAGTTTTTTAATGTCAATTTAACATTCTTTTATGATAACATAGGCTAATTAGTCCTATTAGGCCCAATTGCCTAACTACTTGCATACTAACCTCCATGAAACCTACAAAAGAGCTTCATAACCGGTGTGTGAGTGTGGTTCATGTCTAAAACAATACATCCAACCATGAAATAGGCTTACATAATCTTTAGACACCTAAAAATCCACTTCTCCAAGTTGGTTGGTTCATCTCTCTTAAGCATGGCAAACTGACATTTTTAAAGGTATTTGGAGAGACTCTCCCAAGTGGAATATTGGGCATGTTATGCATTGGGAGATGGATTAAGTTCCAAACCAACTACTTTAAGGATTGGAATCACTTTGCATAGTAAACCACCCTTATTTCTACTCAAAACCATAAGAAATTACCTATTTATAAGGATTCCATATTATGTCGATACAGTTAGATACCATAGGTGGATTCTTCTCTGAGTGAACATTACCATCCATTAGATTTATATGTCATTATGGGATGTTAGGGCATCAAAATATTGAGTTTTTTGAGACCAAGTCTAACTAGGGTTTTAGGGAGGTTTATTAGTGCTTCTGAGTCTTAGAGATGATTCATACTGTATGGACATCTAAGTTTGGAATAAATTCCATGAATCTCTAGGAAATTGACCTACTCAATGTCCATGAGTGTCTTGGACTCCCACACAAAGGGTGTATGAATATATGAATGTTAAAAGGTGACCCTAGGGTAGTCTGTAGGCCATTTCTAAGTGACTAACTTCTTAAGGCTTGTTCATAGAGTTTGGTCTCCCAATGATAATCAATATATCATGAATTTTTAGTGTACAAAGGTAAATAAAACATCTAAGATATTTGGTCTTGAGATCTTATGTGGTGGAGTGGATAAGTGCTTGAGGTTGGTCTTCAAACTATCTATATGTAGGGTTGGGTACTTTAAACAAGATTTTGAATATATTCTGACCCTTCCCATACTTTTCTCCACCTTAAGCCTCTTTATTAGGGTCTTGACATCCTCATACTCCCCTAATTGATCATACAACCTATTTTAGGTGATTGAAATATCCCTAATGTGGCACTAAGGTCTACATTTAGGCCAAAGTGCTTGCTTTCGTAGTCTATTTCCAAAGCACTTGCCTCTATCTCTACATGTTAAAACCTTGGAAGAGATTTTATGGATATTTAATATCATTTCTCATTTTTTAGGACCATATATGGGCCTCAATTAGTTTTCAAACTCTTCCAAGCATGATTTTGCTTGTATAGCCCCAGACTGCTTGTCCTAGACATGTCTTGTTTTGAGAAAAAATAGTGGGTATACCCATGATTTTTCTAACCAAGATAATATTATGAGTAACCTATAGTACTCATAAGGGAATTATCCATAAATTTTTAATATTTAACACTGCCTAAAAGCGCCTTAAATGACAATTTTTTCTCAAATTAGCCTCATATTGCCTATAGATTGTATGGTTTAGTGCAAAGTTATGATATAATCTCTTTTTCTTGTTCCCCTAAGGATATATAGGTCTAAAAATCATTTTTTATTCCTTGGAAATATCCATCAGTCCCCATTAGGTCTCATTATCTTTATTCCATCCTTTTATTGTAACTCATTTGGTGTTCCTAATGCACATGGATGCCCTCTTAGGGCAAGTTGACTGAGTTTTTTTTGAAACCCTATGTATACCCTACCTTGTCTATGGATTGATAATGATGTTATTTAAGTGATCTACCTACCTAATTCTGGTTCTTATGTTCAATATTCATTATGGGTTGGAACCATATGTATTAGTATCCTTTATTCTCTTTGAATGGATTAGCTTGCACTTTAAAACCCTATGCTTCCTTCTTAATTATTATTTAAATAAAGGTATGATCTTAGTTGAATAGGATTAGTTGTATATATTCAACCTTATTTTTAATATTTTAAATAATTATGAATTAAATTTGAGTCCTAAGCTCTTCTATTTTCCTTGGCTTTTGAGACATTGAAACCATTATATACTCTTCTCCTCAAGTTTGTCTAATATGATTAGCTTGTAGGTGTATATTCTACATTATTTACTAAGTGGAGGTAAAACCTTCCTAAAAATAGTTGTATTCGAGATATTTATAGTGACCTTACCTTTTAGAGACATATGTGAGCCCATTCATTCATCTAACTACCCTAAGATAGTGACTCCTACCACACCATACTAATTCCATGCAACTGCTCATGCATATAGAGAAGGAATTTTGAGTAAAAGAGTGTCATCATAGTTTCCCCATCCTATTATTATGTTATGGTGGTGATATAAAAATCACCATCCTCCTTTATTCATCACTATTGACTTAATTATCTAAAATTAGATTACTTATGGCATAGTCAATGAGGAAGAAGAACCCAATTGTAGATGCCCCTTTTTGGACCGAGTCTCAACCACCTATTAGTAGAATGAGGGGTTTCAAACCTAGAATAGGTATATAGTTTTTTAACACTTCTCATGGTGTCTCTTGTCACATTTTAATTCTACCTCTTAGGTATACATAGTGGTTCAAACTCCTATCTCCTACAACTTTCTCATTTGCCATTGTCCTGCTGATTGTAGGCTCTTAAGGTGCTACTATAGGTGCTATATTCTATGTTAGGTCTTCTTTAGAGATTCAAATGTATCTAAATTTTATGTACTTTGGATATTTAGAAACACCAATACCTTAGATTTATCAAGACATTTCACAGTCCCATGAAGCACATTCTTCTCCTTAACTCCATTCGTATGCCAAGTTTAGAAAAATTGAGGTGGTTGTATGTGTTTACTAGGCCTATGATGTGGTGGTGACTTGATGAATTATGAGGTAATAATCCATCCAAAAAATATTAAAATGTATTTGAGGCCTATATTCACCTATATTATGCTTAGGATAATCCTTAACTCCTTTCCTATACTCTAACTGTCAAGAGTCTCTTTTAGTTCCCTCCATGTACGGACTGAGACAATCCACATGTGTTTCCTAGAGTTGATTCCCTTAAGGTAATTTATGAAGTTCATGTATTATTGGGCTCTTATTTGGGAATCATCATAAGTTCATCCTTTTCACCTATACTTTCCCTTGATTGTCCTTCATCATGTCCTTTGAATACTCTGCTATAGTAGCCCTAAAACGTTGACTATAGGTACTGATTGGCCTCTTTGATTAGGTTCATGCCCAAATGGGCTCAACACTTTGTGGTTATTCTTTATGTGGTTATCAAGGGAGTCTGGAGCCTCACTATCATGGTTTAGATTTAAAATGGAAGATTAATGGGGAATAAGGATGGAAGTGTAGTGATACAGATGTGAGAATATGAAAACAAGGTGGCAACATAGTGAACCTAGCAGTGATGATATAGTGAAACAATAGTGTTAGGGAAAAGTCATGAAGTCAAGGGAGGCACACATTCTAAGAAAAACCTCATACACATTGGATAAACTCAAACCAATATCTAAATAATCATGAAGTTTTTGATGTATAAACACATCATATAGATCCTAAACATGAAACCTTAACAACTCAAAAAACCTTAATTTTCCCAATTAGACCTTAAACTTTGCTATTAAGTGACTGAGGTGAGTTGGGAGGCAAGAGGGTTGGTCTCTAGGATCTTAAAGATGATAAGGAGGTGGAGAAGATTATTTTCAAGGGCATTAAATTTTTACATCATCAATCTAACTCTCCTTTTCATGCTCTTGAGTAAGTTTTGAAGTTCGGTAGGTTCCTTTGGACTGCACATAGTCCTTGACAATAGTGACCTCCATATATGCATAATCCTTCCTTCTTATAGATATTATAAGATACAAAGGGGTAATAGAACTTTCAACTTGAGAAGTAATAAATTTTATACATCAAAACACCTCTATAAACTTAAACATTTAGCTCATAGCTCCTAATAAAGACACCAAACATTGGTCAATATAGTCAATTTTCCTATAGACTACACACAGTAGCTAGTCATGGAGATTTTCATTTATATAATCTAAAAAATGTGAGGAAAGTGAAAAAATTGACATGGGAGGATACTTAAATACTTGAGATAAATAAATAAATCGTTATATTGTGAAAAAAATAAAAAACACCTGAAAATTGCCCAACAAAAATTGTGAAGGGCATACACATTCCTTAACTTATTAAGGAAGTTTCATAAATATAAGGAGAATAATATTCAAAAAAATGACCATAATTATAATATTTTTGAGTCTAATTCTTATGGCCAAGATCTAGGACCTCCACTCTCTCTCCTCTTTATGATACAAGCAAAAACATGAGGAGATGTCCAAGCTTGAAAAGAAGGGAAGGTGAAGTCCACAATGGTTTTGAGATTTTTTGAATTCTATTCAACTTGAAACTTTGATAAGAAATCAGTCATGATCTCACCTTCATCCCTTCATCCTGTATTGTATGAAACATGGCATATACAAATGCAAAAATGCCCCAAAATAGTGTGTTTTTCCATCATTTCCTCTAAGTTAATAGATTACAATTCCATTCTATGGTAAAATAATGAAGATCATGAGTTATCAAGCCTTATATAACAATAAAAATGTAGGAGGAGAAGTGGACAATCCACAAAAGGGCACGTGGGACCCACTTGGCTAGTGAAAAGGGTGTGGGTGGGTCTTAGGGGACTTTATGTGGTATGAAACATTTAGGGAAAAAATTTAGCATGGATAGGTCCCCTTTGAAGACCTTATTTCAATAAAATTAATAAAAATATTCCATTTCTTAAGGTTTTACAAGGTGATATAATCTCATGAAGTGGTTTGAGGATGTTTAATGGCTTAGGAGGGGTATTAGATGAGTATATCATTGGCAAGGGACTTTGAACACACCATTATCTTCATGTTAAGGCTTTCATCATTGTCACAACACATTAATATTACTAAAATATCAACATACCCCTTTGTTAATGACTAAAATTGTATCTTAGGGTTTATATAGTGATAAGAAATAGTTCTTATTTATGGTGGCTTCAAAAAATCCATTACATGAGTTACTGTTTTTGATATTCCTAATATCTATGGTGGAGTACTGGCCAAGTTATATAACTATTAAAAGTTTTAAATGTAAGTGGTTGTTGGGATCAATCATGGTCTTGAAGCTTATTTGTGAAAGATGAAAGTAATCTAAACTATGTATAGTGAATTATGATCAAAACCTAAAGTCTAAAACCTAATCTAGCATGAATATTTATAATGAAAATTAAACTATAGTGAATTGATCAAAAAAAATAGCAAATAGGAAGGGTAGGGTAGAAAGATGGTGAATATTGTTGATATTTAGTTAAAACATTATGAAAAAGATTGAATTCCATCAACAACATGCACTTAAACCAATATATGACATTAAATATCCAAAAGGATATATCCTATCATATACTAGGCAAATGTCTAAGGATAGTTAAAATAATGCAAATAAGAAACCAGATTCAATTTAAATATTTAATTCCACAAGAAAATTACTTAAGCACATCTTCAATAAAATAAAAGAAAATGAAATGAATCTAAAATCTTTCAATCAACCTAGCATAAGATCAAATTGACAACTCTATATTAACATGTGCACATCTAAAATTGATAAAAACCATTCAAATCTAAATATCAAACAGTATACTTGAGGAAGCATCCATGATAGCAATCACATAAAAAAATATGAGATAATATTTATAGAATCCCCTTGCTTGCATTACTTGCTCCAAAATTTACATAGAGTTTTTGCTCTCAAAACTTCCTCCCTTTACAAATGATAATACCCTTTTTTATAGAAGATTTTAAAGTATGTCAGTTAGTCACTATCAAATGATAATCAGTCAAGTGTCAAGGACAACTATCCTTTTACAACATTATAGAATCAAAAACTTTACAAATGGACTAACCTATAAATAATGTGCATTACAAAGTTACAAATTCTTTTAAAAAATTAAATATTCTATTTTCAAATTATGTGTGTTCTTATACAAATGAATATTCTAGGTTAACATAATTGACTTTAAGGTGCTGCTTTTTGCTTTTACTCTAGGATATTCACTGATTTATCATGTTGCTCACTAATTAACCTAAGTTTGATAATTGGATCCATAAATAATTATTCTTCTTGTTTTCCATCCCTTTAAAGTCTTTATCAACCTTATCTAAGGCCTCCTTAATGATCCTAGCATCGCCTATCTTCTCCTCTATTGATAGGATCATGTCCAATATTCTTTTATTATCTACCCTTGTTTTGCCTTGGCTTTTATTCTTTACCTCTTACATGAATTGATTATCCCTATGTTTGAACTCCTCATTAGTTATCAGGCCAATAGGGATGAGGGTGGTTGGATCCTTAATTAGGATCCCTAGTATATGCATCATATGATTCTTCAATTGATTGAAGTCGTTAGAAAGACTTACCATTACTTTGGACCATTTGTTCATATCCTTGATATTCTCTATCAATATTACCATAGCCATATTTAAATGAGGTAGGTTACCTATTTTAAACTCAAGAATCTAGTCCTCTATCAATATATTGATTGATTCCTTTATCTTATTATATGTACCCTACCATTGATTCACTTAATTCATAGCTATAGTACTATATTTATTCACCACATCTTGCTTAGATCTTATTGAATTTATAGAGATAAATATATCATACATAGTGGATTCAAACTTATTGACCATATCCTCTAGAGCAAATAAAATGGATTGATCTTCTAGGTTCCTTTATTTCTTTAGACCTTTGATAGTATATTATAACATTTATGACTTTGATTATGCTAATTCTAGGACATCCTTCTCAAATATAGGATATTCACCTTGCCTCTATATTTTCTTCTAAGTCAAATGAGTTAAAGTATCTACCTTTTGATATATAATGTCTTCACCACCTTCTATGAATATTTTCTTGGTCACTCTTTACAAATGAGTAGTACCTAGGTTAAACCTGACCCCAACCAAATATTGGGTCACATGTGGAACTGGGGCCTCTACTTATGATTAGATTGATAACTAATTTGGAGTATCCAATCTCCTTGCCTCTTCTTATTTCAAAGTAATAATCCAAGGCTTTAACTATCCCATGGATGATTAATAGTGGGATGCCTTTCTAACCTGGGTTCATACATGAACCACTGAGGAATAGGTGGTCCATATAATATGTTTTCCTCATTAAAAAAATTTACTTCATTCAAAAGAGGAGTGATAGTCACTTTAGGGTTCTTAGCTTTTAAAACAATGGTAGTCTCAGATTTCCTTTTATAAGTGTCAATAACCATCAAGTCAAATGAATTTCCCTTATCCTATTTGACCTCTTTATCCTCTACATCTGAATCTAACTCATATATCATAGATAAAATTCTAAGTGCATCTTTAATATATTCATTTGGATCCAATGTTATCATATGAACTTCTTCTTAAGGTAACTCTTGCTCTACTATCCTGAAAAATTTAGGAGCTAATGAACTTGAAGTGATTTCATCTGGTCTTTTCTCTTCTGATCTATGCTCTATTTTTACTTTTACTATGGGAATCTTAGAATAACCAACATTGATCAAATAATATTTCCTTGGGCCTAATTTCCATCTATCTTCCATTTTTTAGTCTCTATATAATCTAGACGCAGGCCTTATGTTGTGTTATTTCAATCTCCTAGTCACTTCAAATTAGGATGATGATTTAGTGTATATAAGTTCAAATGCACTAGGATCATGTTCATATGGTACATTAAAAATAGCCCTCATCTTCAAATGTTCTTTTACCCTCCCATAAGAGTACCATTGTCTAAGATCATCAATTTACAAATTTAAAGACATTCTCTACTTTGAGGCAGCTTCAATGTGATCCCATCATCTAAAAGTGATCTTGCCAATTATCATAGGAAAATTGTGCACAAGTCCCTCTTTTGGTTTTAAAAATTCCATCTATCTCATGGAAAAATTGGTATGCTACTTCTTATTCTACTAATTTATTGGGTACATTAAATGGTAATTTAAGAGGAGCATTTTAGATTCCTTCAATACTTATGATTGTGAAATCAGTATATAGCCATATGTCCCCCATTGCTTCAATATATTTCTTGATCAAAGGGATTAATCTCAATATAGGAATGTCAGTTTTAGCTTCACTTAATGTAGGGTAAAAATAATCACAAATAAATTAGATGTGGTCTCTATACTTATAGATGTACAACTTGTAATAGTAGTAGGATACAATCTTAGTGCCATTTGGAGACCATTATCTTTGATTTGGGATCTTGGTGGTTGCACAAATGGCATACAATAAATAGAACATCATGTAAAACTTATTCTTATTATTATTGATTGCATATATATATCTACTTAGGGAGATGTTGATTATCTCACCATATGGAGGAATCGTTACCTTTTTAATGATAAAATACACCATGGGAACCCACATTGGCTCTACATCTACATATGCTATAGTTTCACACCAATAAATTTTTTTATCATGGTCATGACCATCCTAAATCTAGGTCTAAATTGATTGATGGGGATGTTCTTCACATGATCCATAATAACCTATTTACCTACTTCTAAACACATAGCTAGGTTATCCATCATGTTGTGCTTCTTAGCCATTGAATTAATGGAGGTTAGGTCAATCTGGGTCTTAAGAAATTTTTAGTACGCAATTGGGGATATGTACGCAATTTTAATCATATTATGTTCATTAATCAACATACCCTTGTCTATTTTATCTCCTTTAAAAAGGGGACCAAGAACATCAATATAATGAAGTACCTCTAGTTTAGCCAGAACATAGTGTAGACCAGTCATTTAAATGGCCATAATGATGTCATAGAGTCTCTTTGCTGGGAGGATCTTCTCTTCTTCCTTAGTGATGACTAGATATTTATCAATTATCTAGAATAGCTTAAAGTAATTTTTATCCCTTGTGTTCAATGAAGAAGCTACAAATTTTATGTCCTTAAACACTCAACCCTCAATATCTGATGTCAAATATATCTCAAATTCCTTTTTTGAAACATGTTTATGGGTTACCATTGCTATAATCCCAATTGAATTATCCTGTTGTAAATGATAATCTAAATTTCTTAGCTCAAACCAGTGAATTTGAGGAAAAATTAAGGCTTCTTTTATATTTTAGGGATTTTAAAAGTTTGCATAGAGATTTAATGGTGGCAAGAAAGTTTTAAATATGGGATTTGGTGAATTAGATTGCACTTGGTTCTCATATTTATACCTTTTGCATGCTTGGGTCCACAAGATCTTCTAGTATGACATGTTTTGCCTCTATGGCACTACCATGTCATGCCACTCATTTATTTAAAATTTTACCAATGTCATTTATTGGACATGTGTCATCATATTTTGTATCTTGAAGCTCAATAAAATTCATATCGTTGATATCTTAAGAAGTCTTTTGGACTTGAATTTTACCATGGTCATCAATGTTTAATATGGGTTTATGATATTGTGCCACTTGGTAGATGTACGAGCTCTCTATGTAACTTGTAAATAGTTTTCATCACTTGAATGCCCTTACACCACATGGTAGACTCACATTAAATCTAGGATATTTCAAATGTTGACTTGCCTTGCACCATTGATCTATTAGATGCATGATCAAATGTGAACCATTGATTCTATTTTTTATTCGCAAGATCAAGTGAAGGTCATTGATCTAATTGATCATTCATTGGTATTGTGACACTTATCACACTTTATTTTGATTTTATAATCCTTTAACACCTTGATTCCATGCTTGCCATTGAATCTCCATTACACTATTAACATGTACTATTGATCTTTGGGTTTGACTTATTGACTCCAACTTTTCACATGGATCATTGATCATGATTTGTACATAGGAACATGTACCATTAATCTTCTATCTAGGGAAACTTTAACATTTTGACTCAAGCCATCATCTATGTACCATTGATCTTCACTTTAATCTCCCAAGATTTTACCACTTGGTGATACCACATTTAATTCATTATTGTGAACAATTAAAATCAACAAAGTAAGAGTTTAGATACATAGAAACTTAGGATAAATTTTATACTAAGGTTTTAGACATATTAATAAACATGATTAAAACATAAGATAAAATTTAAACTAGTTCTAAAATATAATAAAATGATCCCACATAAATATAAGTCCATTTCAAAATAAAACTTAGGATAAGACATTTAGACTAATTTTTTAATTACCATTTAAACATGGATTTAATCAATTAACTAAAGACAAAAGGTTAGAAAAAGGGTCAAATGGATCATTGAATCATAAACCATGAATACTTTCTCATCTTAATGAGGATATATTGAACCTAAAACATGGAAACATATGAAGCAAATGTTATCAACATCATATCTATTTTTATATAAATCTTATGAGCTAACATGTCAATGTAATATAAAGCAAAAAATGATATTCAATAGTGCATTTTGATAAATTTGAATGTCAATTTGTAACATAATTTGAAAAATTGAATAAAGGTCCTCATTTTTCAAAAAATGGGGGTATGTTTACCTCAACACCCTCAAATAGGGATAACACATTGATTGGCTTTCATGAATTATTGAAAACATTCTTTATAATTCTAAGACAATATGAAACTAAAAATATCACCACAAGGACTTCAAGACACTCATGACACCATACATCAAGCATGAACTATGACACACCATGACACTCTTAATGACATTCAGGGTCTTTCAATAGAACAAGAGTGATGTGAATATGTTAGGGATCACTATGAGCAAGCTAAAATGGTGGTCATCAAAAGTTTTAGATATTAGGGGTTGACATCTGGCCTATGAGGCCAAAATGTAAATAGTAGTAGGATATCATGCACTAGTTGAAGATCACATATGTCACATATATGGTCTACTTAAGGATAGCTTGGCCATATTTGAAGAACTTGATACTCCTACCTTTACTCTATTGGATTCTAACTCTCAATTTGAATATGCATATTGAGAATAGATACGAAAGGGAAATCAAAAAATTATGCATTAGGTTGGTGAGGGTACCATTTCTGATTCTCTAAAATTAATATTTGACCACTTAAATCTGCATACATATTATGGGGTATATGACATCAAAAATAGTATGCAGTCTAAGTATAAAATATATTATATTCTAAATCACTCCAAATAGTTTATCATAATATTGGGATGTAGGATGTGCCTAAATTAACCACTATGTGAAATTATTGTTTTGATATTGAGTTAACCAAAAGAATGAAATATTATAGGAATATCAAAACATTTTCCCATATAAATACATAAAAATGAAGGGAGTGCATCCATCAATGGGTAATATTCACATCAAGTTGGTTGAAGGTACTCAACTAGTGAAGAAAAAATTGTATCAGATGAACTGTAATCTACATGCTATAGTTAAATAAAAAATTGATAGTTTGTTACATGTTAGATTTGTTACTCCCATAGATGAATCTAAGTGCATTAGTACTATAGTGATTAATATCAATAAATATGGTCAAATTAACATTTGAATAGATTATGACAAAATCAATCTTATGTGTGTCACTGACCCTTTCCAAACTCCATTCATGGAGGAAATTTAATAAGGTGTTTTTGGATGTGATATCTACACTTTAACCGATAGTTTTTCTAGCTATCACCAAGTGTAAATTGTTGAGGAAAACAAGGTAAAAATAACCTTTACAACTGAATGGGGTTATTTTGCATATAATTTTATGTCATTTAACTTAAATAATGCACAAATGGTGTTCTCATAAATTTTAATGGAATCCTTCAAGGATTTCATCCACAATTTCCTTCAAGTGTACCTTGACGATTGGACTATGTATGGTTTAGTGTGTAGCTACTATGATAATTTATTCCTCATGCTAGAGTGTTGCCATCAAATTTAGATCTCCTCAAATATTAAAAAGTGTATATTTTTCATGTTATTTTGAATCCTATTGAGACACATCATTTTTTAGTATGGATTAAAGGTGGATCCAACCAAGATTGTGGTCATTATCTAACTTCTATCTCCAACCACTCAACGTGAGGTCCATGCCTTATTATGTCACACTAGATACTATTGTAAGTTCATTAAAAGTTATGCTAACATAACAAATCTAATGGAATAATTACTTAAATAGAATGGCCTATTCCTATGTATTACTACACATTAGAAATCATTTGAAGCTCTAACAGAAAACTAGTGACTACTCCCATTCTCCAGTTCCTAGACTAAATGTAGACATTTCATGTTCATGTCAACACTTCAAACATTACAGTGGGTTCCATACTTATAAAAAAAGTGAAGGAAACCTTAATCATCCCATTTAATTTTATATCCATAATCTCATATTAACTAAAAAAACTACTCTCCTACAAATAATGAGGCCTTGTCCATGGTTTATGTGCTCCATAAGTTTCACCAATACTTATTGGCCATCATATTTATCTTCTATATAGATCTTGAAGTGCCCAAGTATTTGGCTAATAATCTAATGATACACAGATGCATTTACTAATGAACTATATTATTTCAAGAGTTCTAATTCTCTATGGTTATGAAACTAGGAAATATAATTTTGTCCTAGACCACTTCCCATGCATTTAATCTAGTAAACATGCATATGCAATAAAATATAATTTAATTGATGTTTAAATCTTCCAAGTTACCTACATGCATAAATAATTATAATAAATTACTTCTTTTCTCATAAAAACATCAGGACCATACCACCTTAGCACCCAAGAGAAGAAGCAACTAACTATTTGTGTTGCCCTCTTCTAGCTTATTAGAGGAGACCTATATAAGTTAGGACATGATGAGGTATTAAAAATATGTGTAATTCATCACAAGTGCACTATGTTGTTTCCAAAATTAGCTCAGCTCATTTTTGGAACAACCCCTATGAAACTTGTTCATTTCACCTTTTTCTCTCTAAATTCATTTTTCGAGATGAGTTTTTCTTGTTCTCATATTTGCTCAACTAGCATCATTTGAAATTCGTAACATCTCTTTGTTACATTTTCCCCAAAATGTGAAAGTTGTTATAGTCTCAATGTGACTAGGGGACAAATTTCCCTTTTCCCAGAGTTAGTATTTTTCCTTCCACTTTCATGCACAAGCGGCAAATTTTGCCATTAATGCATTTTGTTTCTTTTACATACAAGAGCAAAAAATTTCACAGCCCTTGCATCCAAAATGTAGGAGCAAATTTTTTTTGCTGCCCCTAAATTTTTATCCTTCCCATGTAGGAGTGGCAAATTTCACTGCCCTTGCATATCTTTTAAATTTCAGTGTAAGAGTGGCAAATTTTGTCGCCCCTACACTACCTCATTTTTCATGCACAACATTTATGGCCACACGTGTCGAGTGGTTGGGGCCAATTTTCACCCCATTTAATCCCCTTTTTAGTTGATTTTGATTTATTTCTTCCAATCCTCCTCCTACCCTCTACCTCTAGATGATCCAACAAGTGGGAAGAAGCATTTTTCATTGGATTCAACCTCTCGTCGCGCATCATTTTCTAGGTAGGTCTTTATTTTTGCATTTTATTTTGTGTTCTTCCTTTTTTTAAGGTTTTCTTTTTGTTTTTGTTTTTTGTTTTCTTTTCCCCCCTTCTTACCTTCTTCTCGATGGGGCACCTGTCTCCTCCTGCCGTGTTCCTTCCCTCCTCCTCACTTTCTCCCCATTCGGCTATCCCTCCTCTTCCTCCAGGCTAGGGTGGAAATTTTCACCACCCTCCCTTCTTTCCCAAGACTTCTTACTCCATGTAAGGGTGGCATCTTTTTCCACCCTAAATATGTTTTCCTTTTTGCACTAGCGACAAATTTTGCCACCGATGTAGGTCTACGCGACCAAGGTGTAAGGGCGGAAAATTTTTCCACTATTACACTTAAGTGTAAGGGAAATTTTTTTTTCTGCCCTTACACCTTCTCTTCCCAACATGCATGGATGGGTGGCAAATTTTACTGCCTATGCATGCAAACCATCCCACATGCTAGGGTAGTAGATTTTGCTGCCCTTACATCCTTTTTATCCATTTCCTCTAACTCTAGAGAAATTTCATTCCTTTAATTTTTCATACCTCCTCCCCATTTTCCTCTCACTTTCCAACTCGCTCGCACCTCAGGCCTGTCAAGTGCCCTTCCTCAGTCATGATCACTCAACATGCAATTTCTCTAAATTACCCATTTTTCCTTGATTACACGATCATAATTCTTATCACAGTTCCCCCTGAGGATTCTCCTTTATCAGTTCCCTCTCAACAAAGGCTCATATTGATGATTGAAACTTCTCTGAAGAAGTTGAAGTCCATGAAGTACCAATATCAAGGTGTTTTCCCAATCACCTCAGTCACTTCTAATATCAACGACATTAGAGACACAGAGATCAGCCATGTGGATATGGTCGAGTTCATGGAGAGAACCAAGGTGACCAACTCAAGCTCAAAGATGAAAAGAACTATTGAGAGCAACATCCATCTAGTCTCCTCTTTCCCTTTAGTGGTGCATCACACAGAGTTCACCCTCTAGTGTGCCTAGTTCCATAAAAGAGAGACTAGGACAGTGTTAGATGCCAATGGTAACATGATAATTTGACTGGACCCCAAATTTATCAATAAAGTATTCATGTGCCCTCTTGCTATTAAAGTGCTAAAAATTGACTTCATTGAGGCATAGAAGGAGTATGACAAAGATCTTGAGAGGGTGAAAAAGGTGATGAACAACAGATGGCTCAAGACTCCCAGAGTTAACTTGTCTAGATGGCTATGAAACTTTTTGAGAAGTGATTTCATAGAAGAAGTTGGTGACTTAACTACTCTTCTCAGTATATTATGAGGTCTACCATCTTCTTCTTAATTCCATGAATGGATGTATCCCTTTATTAAGATAATTCTACAAGGGAAACAAGTCATCTTCTGGGGTGAGCAGATCATCAACACTCTTCATGAGTAATTGACGAAGGTGTCTACTACTTCAACGTTCTATATGACTTCATACTTAGTATACATTTTAGCCTCAATGTGAACCTTTCCAAGTTTGACAATAGAAGGAGATAGAAGAACCACCCTAGTTTATTCATATTACCCTCAATTAACACTAAAAGGATCAATCCGTCACTTTAGGAGGGTAAATGATGCCTTTTTTGTGGTGTTTTTGTGCTTTTTTGATCCTCATCTAGAACAAAAAAGAGTATCAGATGAAGCCTAGATGGTTTTTAATGATTTTGGCTGTATGTTTTTACAATTCCCCTCTTTTTGTTATCTACGAGTTGGATTTTTCCAAGGTTATCCCTATATGCTTCCCAGATTTCCATCTGAAAAATTAGTCCTCATGGAGCTATGTAGATCGATTATTATCATACACACTAAGCAAATGGAACTTAAGAAGCCAGGTTTCAGGTTCCCAATATAAATCGGTAGATACTTGGTTTTGATCACCGCTAAAGTAAGGGTGATGGAAATAGAAATGCAACTGGTCACCATGAAGCAGTTCAAAAGAAGGCCCAATTTTGACTACAAAAGTGTCAAGGATATGATTAAAAAAAAGACTTAGTTTCATGAGCCCATGATTGAGGACATCTAGATAGACTTGAGAATAGTGGAAGAGATTAGAAGAATGGACTACAGCAAGCTGACTCTGGAGCAGATTGAATATCTAGGGCTTGCAGATATTCCCCCTAGTCTGGTTGATGATAAAGACATAATTAATAACAGATACCTAGCTAAAAAAGTTTTTAACTCTCCTCTTCCTCTAATTCAGTGGTCTTAAAAAGAATTAACTTATTTAAGAAAGAGATTCAAATGAATATTGGCTAACACTAATGATTGGCTAGTGGCCAAAGGAATCACATTAAAAAAATTCATCACAGGATTAGAGGCTGAATTCCAAGAAGAAACAAGGAAGAGAGTAGAGAACAAAACTAAGAATAAAGGTGACATTCCTTCTCCTTCTAAACCTCACAAACCTAGAATCATCTTTGTGTCAAAGAAATCAAAGGTTGCTGAGAAGGAGCTAGAATCAATAGCTATGGGGGTTGGAGAACAAAGCACTCAAGAATAGGCAGCAAAATAGATGGAGATAGATGATAGGCCTTCAGAGCAATAGAGAACTAAGACTCTATCTCCCTAAGAAGGGGCACAACCACTTACAGGGGTTTCTTCTTCACCACCCCAATCCCCTGTGGCATCTCCTTCACCTCTTTCTCCCATCAGTGTTCCTTCTTCTAGAGTTGCCTCTCCTTCTAGATTTATTTTTTGTGATCCTCAAGGTGCTTCTGGATATGTCCTTTGCTCCTCAGGATCTATCCCTACTCTCTCATCTCCTTCTTTCAATATTGGAGAAAGTTTCACCATTAACCAGCCAACGGCTGATACAGTTTCACCTACTACACCCACTACACTCATTGTTCCCACTGGTAGTGTAGACATTACCCCAGTAACACCAGCTACAGGGATTTTTACCACGGTAAGTGCTTCTACTCTCCCACCTTGGTTATCAACTTTCACACCCAAAAGGAAGAAGTAAGCCATCTCTATAGATGACTTTGATTTTGGCAAAATAGAGTCAGTGAAAGATAAGACCCCTAAGAAACCAAGGATTCTTTCAAAAATGGTTGAGGAAAAGGAGCACAAATTTTTGGAGATAGCCAAACCTCCACAAGATGCAACCCTAGAGGATTTTGACATGATCAACTATTCCATTTCTCATGTTGAGTTGGGGAAAGTAACTCATGAGGGTGCAAAGAGAAACCTACAGTCAGCAATGGATATCATGGTCTAGAAATTTGACAAGGAAAAGGAGATGAAAGATTATTACAAGGCAAAGGTAGAACAATTGACCACAGTAGTCAAGAGGTTCACTTTTGCTCCTGAAGCAATGACCCCAAAAGCCTTTTCCATAGATGATCCTATTATCCAAAAAGTAGAGAAAATCTACATGAAAGCGAAAGTACTTAAAGATTATATAGAAAAGATGCATACATAAGGAATTTCCTTGCTTACAAAGGTCACTAAGAAGATAGAGAAGATGAAGAAGATAAATATGGATTTAGAAGAACTTGTCTCTCTTATTTCTCAAGATATTAACAGTACAAATAAATATCTTAGCAAGTGGGTAGAGATGAAGGATATGAAGAAATGCACCTTGGTATCAATCAGCATCATTTCCAACAAAGATTCCTATGTTGAAATCAAAGAATCACTGATATATAGAATCTAGGTACTTAAGGAGCTGATCGAAGATATCAAGTCTTCCAAGGACGCTAGTGAGAAAAGTGACACCAGCTTGTTGAATAGACTAGAGGAATTGCCTTGTGATCTCACCTCTACAGATAATCAATTTCTTTTAGCAGAAGAGATGATTCAAGAATTCAAAGGTATGATCCAAAGGGATTTCAAAGAGAAAGCATTTTCAAAGACTTCTATGGAGGTTAACTAGTCATGCCAAAGCAATCACATCATTGAAAGATGTTACAATCAGAGCCAAAGTGATCTTCAAAAATACCATTGCGCCAGATAGTATAAGAATTTAGCCATCTATCGCCATGTATGATGCTCATCTGAAGAAGTCCGGTGGCAAGAATTGAATCATTCCTCCATTCTCTCTTCTTTCTTTCTTCTCATGTACTTTTTTCATGTAAAATTACATGCACTTTTGTAATATGTAATTACATGTAAAAATATATAAAATATCCCAAAGTCAATGATGATTCATCTTTGACTAGGTTTTTAATATTTTATTCTTTTTCCAATTTTGAAGGTTTCTCCCTATATATAGAGGGAACCTCTTTTGTAAAAATATCTCTCGATAATTGAGAACAAAAACTCTGCTGAAATCAAGACACTTCTTGAGACTTTGTGCTCAATTTTTAAATCATATTTTATCGAATGAATGAGAAACATGTTTATTTCAGACTTTGTATTGGAGTAATTTGTGTTAATTAGGAAATAGTTCTTATGTTCTCTTTCTTGATAATCTCTCATCTGTTTGATTTAATAAGCAAAGTGTGTGTATTGAAATTATCTAAAGATGTTTCTAAAGGATAAAAGAAATACTTTGAGCTACTTTTATCTTGGTGACCCTTTTATCCATTGTAGTTTTAGGTGAAGACTTTGGGCTTTGTTTCACTCTACTGTTATGTGTGCTCTGAATCAGTGAAGGAGGCAATGGAAGTATTGTGCTTTCATGGGATTTCTTGTGAACCTTGTTACTACTTCAAAATATTTTCTACCCTACGCTGGATACCACCATTCTTGAAAGAAGATGAGTGCTTTCAATCATCGACTGGGACTTCTTTCCTTTGTTCCTTGGACTTTATCTCTAAAAAAAGAGAGATGGATGGTGTTATACTACCCTAAGTATTTTTTCCTATTTACTTATATATACCTATTTATCATATAAGTGATTCATAGGGAACCTCCCCTTGATGAGAGGAGAGATTCATCTCATTAAGATGTGGTAAATATACACTTTTTCTGGCATTAATCTCCTTGTACTGTGGTTGATATACCCATTTTGTCATCAGTTAGTTGACGACAAAATATTCACCCAACACACTAAATCACATTAGGAAGTCCATGAAGGTTTTTTAATAGGATATTATGCTAGTGATATAATAGTAAAAAAGGTTCTACTATCTAGGTTATGGTGGTCCACATTATTTATGGATACCAAAGCCTATGCATGCTAATGTGATATATGTCAGTGTGTAGGTAAACTAAACCATTGGGATGCCATGACCCTTCATTTGGTGTTTACTCCTGAACAATTTGAAAAATGGGATATTGAATTTTTTGGCCCCATTCATCCTACTACAAGATAGACTAACACACATATATCATTACTACCATGGATTATCTCACATGATGGGCTGAATCAACACCCACATGGGATTGTAATAATATTATTATTGATATATTTCTATGGGAGAATATAATCACATTATATGGATGCCCATAAATTATAACCAATAATCATGGCACTCACTTTATCAATGCATCCTCTTAGATAAATTCATGATTTCACACCATAAGACCACACTATATCACCCTCAAGATAATGGTATATATGAAGCCTTCAATAATGCCCTTGGTAATACAATATTAAGATTTTTAATATTGGTTAGAATGATTAGGATGATCATTTTTCATTAGTATTATGGGATTATCAAACTACATATAAAAGGCTAAATAAAAATACTCCCTTTAACCTTGTCTTTGGCACTGAATTAGTCTTATCAATGGAATTCCTTGTACTTTCCTTGTGTATTTTATACATTATCATATTAGATGAAGAATAATCCCTAAATTCTCAATTGGATACTTTACTTCAGTTGGATTAAACACTCATTCTTACACACTAGATTGAAGGGGTACAAAAATAAAAATCTTGGCATGATTGACATATCTATGATTCAAAGTTTGCGCACCATCCTAGAAAACTAAGAATCTAATGGAATGGTCCATTTATTATTTATGATATCTATACAACTATTTATTTTAAGTTAAAAATATTACATGGCCAATTCTTTCTAGGCCATTTTAATGGTATTCGGCTCTAGCTCTACCATTCTATGTAACACTTTTAAGCTTTGTAAATAAGGTGCATACCAATAGTTTAGCTCAAGACATATTTTTTCTTTAAAATAATCATGGAATTAGTTTGATGACTTTTTCAATTTAATTTATCACATTTTATACTCTCTTGTATGCAAAGCTCTACCATTTATCACTATTACCTTCTTGACAAATGAATATCACTAGGTTATGTTGTGGAGGACCACACATATTTTAGTGTGGGGTAAGTTTTAAGATGGATAAAATAATCAAGATAAATAACATAAATAAAACTTTGGGAGGAATTGGATGTGATCAAATAAATATTACAATAAAAGGAGGTATGTAATAAGTAGCATGTGACCTAGGAATATGGGGCAAAGATGAAAAAGGAAACATTGTTTCAAAATGGTTAAAATAGAAAAGGCAATTCTCACAAATAAAAATGGAAATTTGTATTTGTTTTATATTTTTCATGAATTATGGGAAAGGTACAATAAATTTAAAAGTAAGGATGACACAAATTCATTTATTAACAAACTAGTGACATAAATGATAAGCTTATCAAATAAACATCATAACATGTCATTTGAAGTATTAATTATCAAAGTGATGATTGACTATGTGGAAGGGTAGTTAATTTAATAATAATATTATTTATAAAATGCCTAGAATTTTTTCACTCTCATTTTTACTTTTGAAAACTTTAAAGGATTATACATCTCAAAAAAGTGTATACAAGCAACAAATAAGGTGTCTTCAAAAAATTCAATGGCAAAAATGAAACAAAGGTTGGGATGAATGTCATTCAAAGAAAGAGGAGTGAAAACATGATCATGGGAGCATGTGTGAGTGATTTTTAGGTTTTAGAAACTATTTATACAATTGAAGGAGGTTGAAGTAGGAAGGCCAAAGTGTTTAAGTTTGGAAAAGGAAAAAAAATATTTTCATTCATAAAAATTGGTTGGTCACATGTTAATCTTTAGGTACCCTAGATATGATGCATTTAAAGAAAAATTCAATTAGGAAAAGAGATCCATTACCAATAATACATAAAGTATAATAATTCAAGGGTATAAATGAAGGTAGTCTTATTTTTATCCAAGAAGAGGGTTTTGGTTTACCCATTATTTAGAAACTACATGGTTCACAAGGTGAGAACCTGGTAGAGTTAGTAGAATAGACATTTGTCGAGAAAACACTAGAAATGGAATGCATAGGGAAGAAAATTTCCACAACACCACCTCTACTAATTTTTATAGAATAAATATATTATCCTAAGATGGTCTTATGCATAGTATTTGGGAATCCAAGGTTTCTTCTTATTAAGTACTTAACTACAATCATCACCAATCTAGGAATGAGGGTGACTTGTAACAAGACTATTAGGTAAAATACCAAAACATAAGGAATGAGGTCAACTATGATCTCATAATTCATAATTTTATAGAGAATATAGTTGTACTTAAATTATTCTAACCTCCATACTTTGGGAAACCTCAGGAGGTGGTATGATTTATAATTTCATGCTTTAATGAGGACCACATTTACTTTAGAGGGTATAGAATAAGTATTACCCCCAACATATTAGAAAATAAATAGGTTTAATATGTTCAGGAGTTGATTTCTATGTGGATCTTAATTATCAAGGTGTTATTGATAAAAAATGATGATTCTAAATTATAGGAAGGAAGTTTATGCCATATACATTTTAAGTTTTTCATATCCTACCATTCAGGTAGTTACATTAAAGGTAATGAAAAATTTATAGGTGATGGATAGATGGAAGGACGTATATGCATCCCACTTTTATATTTTAATTCAAGTGAAAAAGAGAACTAATTATAATTACTCCCAATATTTTATTGAGAGAATTGAAGAAGATGTAGAGAAGACCCATCGATTGCCTAACTACAAGTTTCCCTGGGGCTAAATTTTACTTTTCCTTATTTTTGATTAAATTGGTGTCTTAGAGTATTTTGACAAAGAACATGAGTGGGTCTACCCACCAAAACATAATTTACCTAATGAGAGGTTCAAATACTTTACATGTCCAAACACCATCACACCCTCTTGAAAAATGAAGATGAAGGGTTAGTTCAAGGGGATGAAAGAAGGTTTATGGTAATGAGTGGAATGTACCCAAATATTTGCCTAGATATATGGAAATCTAGGTTGAGTTTGTTGTTAAACAACATTATTCACTCGTGTGGATATGTATGGAGAGCACTAATAACTTGTCAGGATGGCTTTATTTTCCCTATGCATATACTATAAAATATTTCATGGCTTTCATTAATATCATTACAAATGCAATATTTATAAGCATTTATGTTGACAAGATTAATGTTTAGGTTCACACTCTTTTCAATTTATATGTCTATCTAGGAAGGCAAGCATAAATAGATCAACATGAATAAGATAAAATAGATATTAATCCTTTCAATATAATCATGTAGGGGAAAGTATTTTTGGTTTAATATATACTCAAGCATAGGAATAGAATTTTGGGAAGCTAAGAGACAAATAAATAACCCCTCCTTCCTTAACCATAAGCACTAGTAGAAGGAATGGTACTGAAAAATAAAAAGAGATAAAGAACTGAAACCATTGGTTCTAGTAAGGCATATGAAAAACAACCTAGAGAAAACACCAAATGAAAAAGGTAAGCCTCATCATCAACAAAATACTAAGGGTTACATAATAATAAACAAAATATGTCATCTTTATCATATAAAAATCACCTATCCACTTGGGACCAGAACTTTTGGTACGCAAATTTGTGATATATGAACAAGGTGAAATGTCTCTAGTAGCACAGCTTAACGAAACCCACCCCTAAAATTAATAAATAATTAAATGCTTCTAAGGATCCAAAAATGGAAATTTATAGTCCAAAACCTATTTAATAAGAGGTAAGAAGAGGGGCATCCTTTAGCATAAAGGACCAAGATGTCGACACAAGTGACCAATAACAAACATGCCTCAAACTTATAGATATAGAGTGTGACCCTCACAAGGGCAAGGGGACTATTAAATAGGTAGAAGAGATGAAAAAAACAAATGAGGGTAATGATGACCTTCTCATTCTCACCTTGTTCTTGTAATGAATCACAAATGAACAATTTTATATGTGGGATTATTTTCCCAAAACTGAATCCATCGTTTAAACTAGGTAAGGACTAAATTTTCTTATTGACATATATAATTATGAAGGCCATTTTAAGATTTCTAAGGCCTAGCATAGATTTAATCCTAGAGGGGGAATATATTTTAGAGTTTCTTTGTATGGATCCCCTTAAATTTTTTATAGCTTAAAAAAGTGTGGACCTAATAAAATTAGCCCTAGAGGTCACTAGGAAAAATATTCTCAATATCTAACTTTGTCAAAAACATCATGAGGTCATCCAGATGTATCAAGAGAAATATGATAAAAGGTGAAGGCTTGAATAATAACTATAGGTGCTCAAGTGCCAACATGATACAACTGAGGAATCTTGACTAAGGACATTTTCCCTTTGTTAAATGATATTGAAGAGTGAATCAATGCTTGTTGATGGTATTACTCTCACCATAAAAACCATAGACAAATTGGAGACACTAATGGATCCTATACACAAGAAATAATAGAACCAATTAAACCCCTAGTAATAATATATGTGGGAAATATAACAATTCATGGGAGGCCATAGATGTTTGAAAAAATATTTTTGACCAAATTAGGCACCACTAGTCCCATCATTGATGGGGATTTTATAAACTTAACATGACAAAACAAAATTTGAGAAGAATAAATTCAACCCAAGGAGCAATAGTATCAAAAATTGGCCAAGGATGTGTTAAATATCAAATATATAACCCAATGTGCCAAGGTGTTCAAGGACATCGAAGAACTATAGAAATAAATAATCACCCATCACCAAAAACTTAATGCTAGTTTTTAACACTTTGAGGGAAATTTTTGGTGGAAGTCAGGTCATTCAAGGATGCACATAAGGATACACATTCTAAGCTTTAAATTTTGATGTTTTAAGTGATTTCCTAGAACAACCTAAGGAAATGAATCTACTATGTGGTGAGTTGGAATTGATTACTTTTGATCTTTAGATTACACTCAACCAATGGGAGGAGATCAAATCCCAAGTGCACTAAGAAAGAACTATTTTTTTGTTATTTAAAGAATATTAAACATAGTCCAAGACATATTATCAATTTATTGGGGGTGATGTTGGATCCCAAATTTTTAATTTATATGTTATAAGGGTTTTAGATCTATAACATGAAAGAGCAAGAGGTGAGAATAATGAAAGGACCTTGGTATGGAAGAGAAAAGTGTGGAAGATAAATGCATGGATGATCTTGGCATGGAAGAGTGAGTTATGGGAGAAAAGGATACAAAAAACAAAGAGAAATAAAAGATGTAGGAATCATACAAAAATGTAATATTTAGACAAGGGTGTAGGAAGTAGACACAATTATGAAACATCTTGCAGAAGCATTAGAAGATACTAGTCAATCCTAAATTTGGCACTTGTTTAGAAGAGAATAGGATCATGAACATGAATATCTAGAATGGAAATAATATGTAGGTGTCATTAGGCTTGAGTCAAAAGGATTCTCTTATAATTTTTTACCACAACTTTTTTTTCTAAAATAATCATTAGCTAGTAATCACTATTTTATTAATGATGTAACCTAAGGAGAGTGGTTAGTTCATGTATAAGTACCCCTTAGTTTTGTCTATTAAAGAGATAGAGAGATAATACTAGAGAGGAAATGCTACTAAATTATATTTGTAATCTTTCATTTTTCATTAGTAAGTTATGGTGTATGAGTGATTATAATTTGCAAATAAAACCAATCAAATCACCATTTTTATCTATAAAGTCTAAAATATGTGCCAATCTGTTGCTATGGTGATAATTATAAGTATGTAAAAAGTATGGGGAAAGTTACATGGTTAAACCATAATATGATGTTTGTAGTAATAAGAACTAAATGTAACTAACCCAAGAACTTAAGTGTAGATAAAGAGTTGAGTTTATCCACCACCACATAGTAGAATTGGTGAGAACTAGTCTTGGATGCAAGCTTTGGGTGAGTGATCAAGGTCACTACTCATGTGATATGTTTGTGCTATCTCATTGGATTCCTCATTTCCTTTAGGCACACAAATAGTATTTTTCCAAGATGGTGCTAAATAATATTTATAACCTTTTTTTGTTCATTAGTAAGCTATGGTTTACAAGTGACTATAATTTTCAAATGAAATAAATGTAATCATTATTTTTATCTACAAAGTCTAAAATATGAGCCAACTTATTTCTATGGTGTTAATTAGAGGTATGTGGGATTTATGGAGTAAATAACATGGTTAACCATAATATGATGCTTGTAACAATGAGAACTAAATATAACTAACCAAAGCACCCAAGTGTAGATAGAGAGTTAAGTTTATCCACCATTTCATAGTTTAATCAATGGGAACTAGCATTGGTTGCTTCGAGTGAGTGCATGAGGTCATTACTCACATGATATGTCAATGCATTAGTTCATTTGCTTCCTCATTTCCTTTAGGCATATGACTAGTATTTAGTCAATAAAAACTAAGGGTAAGGCCCAACATTATTTCATATCCAAATGGGAATTTTGAGATTTGGGTTGATGCCTATAAAGTGGGCAATGGGGCTATTTTGACCCAATATGGAAAAATTGTTGCCTATGAGTCCATAAAACTCGAAATTTATGAGTGTAGTTACCCAACTCATGATCTTGAAATCATATCTATGGTTCACATGCTCAAACAAGGAAATAATTTTTTCTTGGAAAACATATTTTAAATTAAAATATGACCATCATATTTAGGTACATTTGTTTACTTCGAATGATTTAAATTCAATGTAGTGAAAATGGTTAGAATTTTTCCATAATTTTTGATATCAATATTGCTTATGTTAAAGGTAAATAAAATAGAGTAAGTGATGCTCCTAGTAGAATAAATTATCTTGATACAATTTTTATTTTAAGGTTAACTTTCATAAAGTTTTGTTTTAAAATAATAACTAACAGAGACTTATTATAGAAAAATTGTGTCAATTTAGCTAATGAAATATCTATAAAAGTTGATGATTTTTCTTCAGATTCAAATAGACTTATAATAAATTCAACAAACCGCTTATCATGCTTCTCAACTTCTACACTACATAAACCTATAACTTAAGTAAGTTTGGGGAATATGTCCCCTTGGAATGAATGATCCTATAAATTAGTTTCCTCACTTGAACTTGAACCTAACCTTACTATGTGACTTGTCATCACATCTTCAAAAGATTGTCCTTCCTCTTCTCCAAATAATATCCTTCCCTGTAAATATTTTTGAAAATTTCCTTCTATCTACCATACTATTTTATCTATGACCTATCCTTGTTCTCTTTATTTCATTCTCTCTTAATCACTTTCCCAATCTCTCACATCTCCCTTTCTCTCTTTTGCACCCTTAATTCCTTCAATTACTCTACTTTTATTCTTCTTCATAATCTCCAACTCTGCCTAAAGGTCCATATCCTTATGTATTATTCAAACTCTCTATTCTAATCATACTCATAATTATATTAGGATCATTTTGCTTATTCTATTAGTTTCTTTATCACAACTCAAGTCCAATAATTATCTTATATTTCTTGTCATATCTTGATTTCTCTCTAAGCTAAATAACTTGTTTAATCTATAGATTATTATGGTTGATTAGTTAAATAACTGATATTTGATTAAGCTTGAGGACATATGCTAATTAGGGGATAGTTTTTCTTGCTTGATTTACATGATTATTTGTTATGAGTTAGTAGTAATTTTATGTTCATTATATTGTGATCATGTTTGATTATTTTATAGCATAATTTTATGGATATAATGATGTTTTAGGCTAACCACCTTCATTGAAATGAGGTGGATATAGGATAAGTTCTTCTCTAAAATTATGATGGAGGGAGGGTATAATTAGACAGGGTGGTTAAATAGAGATGTTGGGGATCGATGAAGAATAAATCTAAAAATCCTTACACACACCATTTATTATATTATGCTTCATAATTTTTTGATATGGATTAGGATAACATGTTTTATGTACTTTTCTTTAGATTATTATTAGTATGCTTTTTGATAAAATATTAATTAATTGATTATGATCATGTTGATTGTTTAAGTTATTTCACTAATTTTGTGATCTTATATAACTCATCATGTTTGGATAAACAAAAGAATTTGTTAGTGTTCACATATATATGCCTTATTATGTTTGGCTAAATAGTAAAATATTATGATGTTTTGACAAATTCAATGATCATTAATTAAACTATAGGAGTTATATAATAATAATTAAAGATTATTATTATTATTATTATTATTATTATTATGATAACTACATTATAATGTCGAAAGATAATAACATTATTTAAAAGGGATTATATTGGATTAAATATTTATTTTAAATATTTATATTCATATATATAATTGGATATATTTTTTATTTGATAAGGTAAATAACCTAGTTTTACAGGGACCAAAAACCATAGTTAAAAAGTGTAGAATAAAGTAGCAATCCCCATGGGTTGAGAAATAAAAATATTAAAAGTACTAATAGCTAACTATCCATATGGAAGATAAAACAATAGGAAAATAAATAGTAAACTATTTTAGTAGGGGGGATACCTCTATAGGTTCCTTTGCATGTTAAGTCACCTTCGCCTGCATGCCCTATTTATTCTTTATAATTATGACCCTAGTTCTTTTTTGTGCCCTTATACATCCTCCCCAGGATGGATCATTCTTGGTCTCTTCTACACTTGTTCCTTCACCAAGGTCTTCTTTGTGGGGGTTTAAGGTGGATCTTAGGGGAATATGTCTCTACCACTATAATGTGTTACTTTAAGGGGGTCCTTTCTACCTTAACAATATGAGTGAAGGATTAGATCATTTTATCAACCTTTTTGTTCATGGAATTATAATATTGTATAGGGCCTTGTAGATACATCCTAGCCTCATGAAGCTTATTATTATTACATATATTAATTTTAATTATTAAATGATTTTATAAATCATTCTAATTATTATGTATGTGTGTTGTAGATATAAACTAACATAAAATTTAAGTATTTTAATGCATAAATTTAATTTCCAAGGTTATATGTTTTCATTGTCTTAATCATTTCATGGGTGAAACACATTAGTCCTCAACCAATTTAAAAGTCTTGCATGGAATATAAGGATTATTTGACTTATGTGACTTGGGGTGGTCGATTATGGTTTGATCATTGCCATGTAGGTTTAATAAAGAATAAAATACGATTAATTAGGGATTTGCAGATTAGCATTGATAATGATTAGCTAACTAATCACTCATTGAATTTAGTCAAGAAATGTTTGAGATGATAATATGGGGTTTACTATATTTTTCATGGAAGTGGACTACGGGGTATTTGGGCATGAAAAATTAGAACAAGCTTTATCAACCATTAATGATGGAATAGTGGAGGAAAAAAATGGAGGGAAAATAAATAAAAGAGAGGAGTGGGTCTATGAAGGTGAGATAGCACAAAGAACTACTCACAACATTTTTAGTGGAGAAGGTAAAAAGGGAAGAAGAGGTGAAAAATTGTGAAGAAGGAATTTTGCTCGGCTATCTTGAACATTCATATGTTCACCTGGTTGGTCTTGTAATTCAATTTCTTAATGAGATGATGAATAGGTTTTTCTTTAAAAGTATGGTTAATGGTTTTCTTTGGTTAATTCATTATAAAAACTAGGTTGTTTGTGGATCCCTATGGAAGGCTTGACCTCCATAGAACCCCACATTCAAACTAGGGTAACCTGTGAGAAAGGGTAGAGATGGCCATGATTACTGTTAGTTTTTTTAATACTCTATCCTACACATCTCTAGACATTTATAAACCTTTGTTCACTACATTAATATTATCCTAATGGGTATATAAATAATATAGATCGTAACAATAAATTTGAATTAGCTTATTATATATACATTTAGGGTCTATGAAAATATAGAATGAAAAAAGCTAACCTGTATATACATTTAATTGTTAAATCAAAATGGACCTTTAGATTTGAGATATGGGTTTTTAGGGTTTAAGATATATATACATAAATATATAAATGAGTATATACTTGGTTAAAAATTGATTAAGTATATAGGTGTGATCATCTATGTATGTGTGTGTGTACTAATATATATACACTTGAATGTTGAACTGTCAAATTTCATTAAATGAGTGTAGGTGTGTATATTATATATATATATATATATATATATATATATATATATATATATATATATGCACACACATACAACTGTGTATAATTGTTATTACAATAACAATGAATAATTGATGACTATTTATATCTGGTTAATATAAAATCATTATAATGTTTAAACATAGAACATTAATAAATGAAATAATTTGTTAGTGTTCAGATATATCTACCTTATTATGTTTGGCTAAATAGTAAAATATTATGATGTTTTGACAAATTCAATAATTGTTACTTAAACTATAAGAGTTAGATAATAATAATTGAAGATTATTATTATGATAACTACATTATAATGTTGAAAGATAATAACATTATTTTAAAGGGATTGTGTTGGATTAACTATTTTTTTAAAATATTTATATTCATATATATAATTGGATATATTTTTTATTTGATAAAGTAAATAACTTGATTTTATAGGGACTAGGATCCATAGTTAAAAAGTGTAGAATAAAGTAGCAAGCCCCATGGGATGAGAAATAAAAATAGTAATAGTACTAATAGCTAACTATCCATGTAGAAGACAAAATAATAATAAAATAAATATTAAACTATTTCAAGAGGGGGGATCCTTCTGTATGTTCTTTTGCATCCTCATTCATCTTCTCCTAAGTGCCATATTTTTTCTTTGTAATTATGGCCCTAGTTTTTTTTTGTGCCCTTCTGCATCTCCCTAGGAAGGATCATTCTTAGTCTCTTTTGCACCACCAAGGTCTTCTTTGTGGGGGTTTAAGGGGGATGTTGGGGGAACATGTCTCTACCATTGCATTGTGTTACTTCACAGGGATCCTTTCCACCTTAACAGTATGAGTGAAGTATTGGATCATTTTAGCAACCTCTTTGTTCATGGAATTACAATATTGTATAAGGCCTTGTAGACACATCCTAGCCTCATGAAGCTTATTATTATAGTTACATATATTAATGTTAATTATTAAATGATTTTAGAAATCATTATAATTTCTATGTGTGTGTGTTGTGGATAGAAAATAACATAAATTCTAAGTATTTTAATACATAAATTGAATTTCCAAGGTTATATGTTTTCATTGTGTAAATCATTGCATGGGTGAAATACATTAGTCCTCGACCAGTTTAAAATTCTTTTATGGAATATAAGGATTATTTGACTTATGTGACTTGGGGTGATCGATTATGGTTTGATCACTACCATGTAGATTTGATAAAGGAATAGAATATGATTAATTAGGAATTTGTAGATTATCATTGATAATGATTAGGTAACTAATCACTCATTGAATTTAGTTAAGCAATGTTTGATATGAGATTATGGGGTTCACTATATTTTGCATGGAAGTGGACTATGAGCTATCTGTGCATGCAAAATTAGAACAAGCTTTATTAACCATTAATGATGGATTAGTGGAGGAAAAATGGAGGGAAAATAGATAAAAGAAAGGAGTAGGGATATAAAAGGGAGATGGCACAAAGAACTGCTCACAATGTTTTTAGTGGGGAAGGCAAAAAGTGAAGAAGAGGTGAACAATTGTGAAGAAGGAATTTTGCTCAGCTATCTTGAACATTCATAGGTTCACCAGGTTGGTCTTGTAATTCAATTTCTTAATAAGATGATGAATAGGTTTTTCTATGAAAGTATGGTTACTAGTTTTGTTTGGTTAATTCATTATAAAAACTAGGTTGTTTATGGAGCCCTATGGAAGGCTCAGCTTTCACAAAACCCCACATTCAAACCAAGGTAACCTGGGAGATGGGGTAGAGAAAATCATGGTTATTTTTAGTTTTGAAAAAATACTCTATCCTACACATCTTTAGACATTTATAAATCTCTATTAATTACATTAAGATTATCTTGATGGCTATATAATTAATATGGCTCATAACAACAAATTTGAACTAGATTATTATATGTGCATTTAGGGTATATGAAAATATAGAATGAAATAAGTTAACCTGTATATGCATTCAACTATTAAATCAAAATGGAATTTTGGATTTAAGATATGGGTTTTGAGGGTTTTAAATATATATACATAAATATATAAATTATTATATACTCAATTAAAAACTAATTAAGTGTGTGTGTGTGTGTGTGTGTGTGTGTGTGTGGTGTCGATAGTCAGATTTATAAATGATTATGTGTTATAGCTTTTTAAAATGAATAAAATGTTTGAACTAGGCATAAATTATTTTATAATCCTAAAACTAGATTTTGAAACCTTGTAATATTCATAATGGATTATAAAATGGAATTGGGATCTATTATGGGTAGTCACTTGTGTAACTTGAATATAGGTAAATAATTAATATGAATATAGGGATAGTGTTTTTCTTGATAAGGCAATGCCAATTTTTATTTTGATTGCAAAATTTGCATTGACTATGTTATGATGACTATTTTAGTCAAACTATGTGCAAATTGTATATTTAATTGGGGAGAAAATGGGTAAACGAGTTTTAAGGTGTAATTGCCTTAGTTTAGGTTCAATTAATTTTTAATTTAGCTACAAATGAAACCTAAGATGGGTAATCAATAGTGTGTTGATGTTAGTTTTATTGAATTTTAGCCAAGTAGTGTAAAAATTACTACATACATTTAATGTTCTTTTGAACTATATTTTAAATGGTAAATTGGAATGATTGATTGGATGTCAATAATTCATAGTTTTGATAATTAAAGGGATAACTGAGTTTTATCTATAAAACTTTGTGTATTTAATTATCATGACATTATAATTTCTCAATTTATTAGAAAAGGGTTATGGGGCCTTTGCTTATAAACTGACTGTATACATCGTGTATACAATACACTCTAAGGATAAAGACAAAGGATGTCACCTTATTAGTGTAATATATAAATGAATTATGTGTAATAAAGTTAGTGTACTATATAAATGAAGTATGTGTAATAAAGTACACACACACACACACACACACAACTATGTATAATTGTTATTATAATAACAATGAATAATTGATGCTTGTTTATATATGGTTAATATAAAAGTGTTAGAATGTTTAAATATAGAACATTCATAGTTTTTATGAGAATAAATATAGAACATAATTATATGTATGAACTAGCTATCATTATATGTGGAGTATGAACAATTTAAATAACTAGGGTTATAATATTATTTCTTGGAGAAATAATATTATAAGTTGCTTAATGGATAAAGCAAATGGCGGTCTAGATATTCATTATCCATATGGTGTGTTATATTGAGGACTATTTTTGGTATTCTAGTTATTATTTATGATAACTAGATGATTATATTTCATTCACTTCATTTGACAAATAAAATGAGTGTTTGTGATATTTTTGTATTTAGCATAATTTCAATTAGCTAAAGTGAAATATGACGAGTTGATGAATTGTTTTTTTTTATTATTTATTTTACCAAATCTTGCATTCATGACCTTAATTAAGTAGTGGATGGATTCCAATAGCTTAATTAGCACCATCATGCAAGGTAAGGGGTAATCCAATCAAGTGGTATGTATGAATTTGACTGATCTTAGAGTTCATTTATTATTAAAAACTTTGGCTAAAGTAATGTTTGATAAACATTATCATTTCAAATGTTAATATAGTTTTCATATATGTGAGATATCATATTAGAATGGATTTATTAATGGTATACATTATGTATTAGATATCTTAGACACATGGTTTTTGGATGGTTACTATATATTACCACACCATTATTATCTATACATCCATGAAGGGAGGGACATCCCCTTATTTGGGAGATAGTGTAGTGGATCTATGTTCAGTCATTGGTGTGGGAAAGTACTTGGATGATGATCTCCCTCCTAGCTAGAGTACTATACTTGATATCATATATTTATACTTTAGTCATGGAGACTCTTAAGTTGTGGAGACTCTACTTAGAGGAAATTTGTATCATGTTTTACTATTTGAGATATTTTATGTATTATTTAAAATTGTAATATTTATGCATTTCACTTTTTGTAGCAAAGGTTGTTTTATTATATCAGCTACAACTAAAATTTGTATTAAATCATATATGTTGAGATGTATTATTTATGGTTATTTAATATTTTTCATGATTTGTATATCCATTCATGGTTATCCTTAGCTAAGTGGGTTAGCTAAAAACATCTTTGGTTAACTAAACTAATATAGTTAGTTAAAGATCACTAGATAGGTTTCTTGTGGTGAAATCTATATGTGGAATATATATATATATATATATATATATATATAATTTAAAAAAATTATCACAATATTCTAGTAAAAACCAATGGGGTTGTTACATTTCTATTTGTTTATGTCCTCCATATTATGGGTTCAGGTTCAAATTAATTTTATCAATTCCTTTTCATTCAATCCATTCAGTTCACATACCCATTGTGCCCTAGATGACTACATATTGGTCAAGATTGGCACCATGACATTTTTCACAATAAACACCTTCAAAAGTATGAGTAGTCAATTTATAAATTTACCTTTGATCCCTCTTACAAGTAAATCTAACACAACTTCAAATGAAATGTACCCTAATATGAAAAACTTAGTGATATACCTGTTAATAGATCTTATACAATGGTATATTATATGTGTCCACTGAGTGTCTAAGATTTATAGTATTTTTATATTTTCTTTAGTCTACATAAAAAGCTTTACCTCCCTCTTTATAACCAATTAGTTAATAGTTTAGGTAATTCACACTAGAAAACTTCATAGATTTTGCCCTAAATATGCTTAGTTATAATTTAATTCATTTTTCTTCCAATTCAACTAGCCTCTTCATCTATTAATTTTTGAATTATTTAATCCAACCATCATTCCACATCTATTTGACCTAGCATCCATTTCAACATGTTTTATAATCCATGTTCACTACACCATTATTAGCAGAGGTTCATATAAATTCCCATAAGAACATGCTAATGAGTGTTTGTATGTGCATGTTTAAGCCTAAAAATCTATATTAGGGTTATCTAGGGTTACATGGGATAGGGATAGCCTAAGTTACAAGCTTGATAAATTATATCCATATCAGGCCAACTAAATGCTAAACTCAAATATAACATACATTGAATTAATTAAACTAAGATAGGCAAAAGATAATAAGTATAAATTTGCTAGATATGGAAATGAAAAATAAATAATGTACTTAGTTTTGATGCTAATATAGTTATGTATTTGGAATAGACAAGACACATATTGGAAGAAGTTTCTAGAACAAGTATTAAATTATGGATTGAGTGCCTATGAATCCATAAACACTAGCATCAACCTTGGATGGTTGCATCAATTTTACTATCTAAACTTGACATAAGTGTCTTATATAGAATACCTATTGAAAATGAATGCAACCACCTAAATGTATTTGGGTTTATCTTTGAATTTTCTCTAGTGCATTCAAATTTGGGTCATGGATTATCACTCGTCATCAAATTTCAAAGCCCTAGCTCTTCATCTTCATAGTGACCTTGATAAAAATGGGTTAGTGGTAACATGGTGTCTAGTTGATCCCAAATACTCCTATATTAATGATCACTACCTACATATACAATACTTTAAAGGCCTCATATTGATATATTCCCCCCTACATGTTGGCTTGTGTGTGAATCATGCAATAAGTGGAAAACAAGTACAATAGTGACCTAGCTTGTAAATTGGAAAATATATCTCTTAGGTTATTTCTTCAATAATTTAGACCTATTTATGTGTTGTCCCTATGATTGATATGGAAATAGGAGAAACTATAAAATCTTTTCTCACTTGAGCTCTTGATTAAACACCATTTGTAAGTTGTTGGTGAGTAGTGAGAAATTTTTAGGTGAGGAATGAATGAGGGTTGATCTTATATTTATTTTAATGCATTTGTAAAATTAACTCACATTAAATCACTTAGGTTGACCATTAGGATACATTTCATTTTCAAATTATATAAATTTAGGGAACTGAACACTTACATCAGAGTAGGACTCCTACATCGATGCAAGTGTCTATCAGGGATGCTAATGTCCAGGGAATAAGAACATAGGTACAGACTCAAAACTTGTATAGGTGGAAGATAGGTAGGTTTTAAACATTCTATGACAAATAAAAGTTCTAGTTCATCAACATATGATTGGTACTAATAAGAGATAGGCCATGGGGCACAAGATAGAGTAGATGCGAGAATTCTGAAAGCAAAAAAGGTCTAAAACTGAGATGAATAACCAAGATATGAGTTTTATAAGTTTACAATACTAAGGTGCTTTATAATACATAAATATAATCTATATTTCCCCCCTTTTTAATATAGTAATGAAATTCATAGTTTAATGGAGAATAAATGCATACCAGTTATGTATAAAACACTTTGCCTTTACTTGAGTCTAACTTGAGTGTCTTGTTCATGAATTACCTACAACTACGAGCATGTTACAATTAATAATTATTGCATATAATATGAAATTGAATGTATTGAAAAGATTGAAATTGAAAGAGCAAGGTTTAGGATTACACCTTTGTATCAATGTAACTTCCTTGCCTATTAGCAACTTGATTTGAAAACATGTATCATTTAAAAGATTTGAAATTGAGATTATGATATATATATATATAGAAAGTACATATATTTTAGGAGATAAAGAGAAAGAGAGATTCGAATGCATATGCCTTCAACCTTAGAGAAAAGGTGAGTTGCCACCTATTAGTTGAGATTAGCTCAACCATGCAACCCAATCATACTTATAACCTGGTGAGTATGAGTGAACCTAGTCATCTCACACTATTAAACTAGGGAGGATGGATGATATGATAAAGTAAAACCTAAAAACTTGGCAAGATTAAGGTATTTAATCACATCAACCATACCAAAGTGAACCAACTACTGTAGTAGATTAGTTTAATACAGTCCACAAAAATCCATTATGGTGGGTGATAACAACCCCTGAGAATGTTTTTAAATGTCAAATTGATTTGGATTTGTAATATTAGGCACACATTTCATAGAATATACACCTTAGATATGTCTAATTCCTAAAATTATGTATAATAATGGTACTAATGTATATAATTTTGCCACAACTATGAATCTAAATTATATAAATTTATGATTTGGCCAATTCAAAAACTATGTAAGTGTGGAGAACATTATTCCAAATCTACCCCCACTATATATGGATAAATATAAAAACTAAAATAAGTGCCAATGTGGAGGAAGTGTGGAGAACATGCTTCCAAATAATGCCTCCATTGAATTTTAAAAAGTGTGAAATGTGAAGACATTTGTGTCTATAACATGCCCCACTGATATGCCCCCTTTTTTAGGTGAGGGAATAATATAAACTGGTATTTACCTCAACTCAAAAGGATAAGCCAACTAAATAATCTGTGAATGTAACCATATAATATATAGAAGAACATGTCTAGGTAAATGTAGCATTGAAGCACATAGAACAATGAGATCACATGAAGGCCTAAGATGCATAATAAATATCATGGTAACATCTAGATAATAACAATACAATATCAACAATAAAATTGAGAACATAAAGAAGAGCACTCAAAATCAAGTCAATATAAAATGGTCTTAAGAGACTAAAAATAAGGGGCATTTGAAAATAGCACATATTCAAATGGATATGACTTAGTACAATGCCCATAAAAATAAGGATGACATATTCAAATGCCCATAAAATAAATAATGACATATTCAAATGTCAAAGAAATAACATATGAATGGGGGATATAAATAAATAATCATATTCAAATGTTTAAACAAGATAATATCAAGGAAAGACACTCAAGGAACTACATAAAGGAAAGTATAAACAACTAGCATAAACATATCATAATATCTTATGAATTGAATGTGTTAGCCAGAAACATCAAGTGCATAGCATCAAGTACCTTATGAAATATATAATCATGGATAAAGGCATGTATAAGTACGTATATGATCTCAAAACATGATAATGTAAAGTGACCATAGAAGGTTATAACCTGAAAGTATCATGATCATAAAAGTGTATGCCCCCAATGTATACATGACATGAGTAGAGGGAAGGCCCAAAATCCTAAATAGGAATACGTCATGTATCTATGTATGCTTGTATCACACTCAAGTAGAAGCATGACACACATGTATATGTAGGAGTAACTAATATGTCATCCATTATGATTGGAACTAACACATAAATGACAATGAGGCAATAGAGTACGTAAATGCCAAAAATATTTTTGGATTTTTTAATGTTTTGATTTTTTGGGTATTTTGGGATTCTATGTAAGTATTATCCAATGATAGTGAGAAGAGAATCATTATTTGTGAAGAGTGGTATATGAATATCATGTCCTAACTAACATGTTCCATATTTATGTATATGAAAACTACAAATTTTATCATGTGTTTTTGGTAAATTTGTACTTAGTATTTTTACTATAGAGTTATTTTTCATTGTTACTATTAACCATGGTTTATTAAGTTTTGCATTATATTTAGTCAAAAATATAAAAATATACAATACAATAGAGTATGATTTAAATCATAGTGTGACATTACATTTAATATATCCAACACAAAGATCAAATGCATTATCCCTACTTACATGTTCCATCCTAGATCCTAAAGATGTAAATAATTCCTAGGTACATATATTGAATTCACAAGTTAGGTCAGCTATATTATTTTAACCTTTCCATTAATGCAAGTTTTAATGATTTGATACTTTGAAGAAAGAGTGGTAATTACTTCATATGAAGGCACACATCTAACATTACCCTTTTTAGGCACTTTTTGCTCTTTATGTTCTTGTTCCTTTTCTATCATATTTTTCTCTTCTTGGTGTTTAGGTAATATATCTTTTTATATTTTTTCCTTTGTCTTGAATTTTCTTTCATTTTCAATTTCTTGTTCTTTTTCATTGGCTAAATGTATCTTTGAATGATTTCCATTAGTACTACCAATGTAGCCCAAACCTTCATGGTCATTTTGGTTATATGTGGAAATAGGATGAATGATGCATTGGGAATTATTTCCTAATCCTTAAACATGGTATCATTATTGAAATGTAAATTTTTATCATTTTCTTGATATGATTTTTCTTTTTTAACCTTTTCTTGCTCTAAGTTTTATATTTTCAACTATTTTTTCTCTGAGTTTTTCTTTAGTACCCACATTTGTTGTTTTGTTATTTATGGTTATGATAGGTATTCATAATGTGAGTGGTTTTCTTGTTTTATGTATCAATTATATGATCACCACTATCTTTAAGACATTGTATTTTGTTTTTTAATGCCAAACAACAATCTGTATGATGCCATAACATTCTATGATATGCATAGTAGTATTTATATCTCCTTATAGGATGTGGAGGAGGTAGTTTGATCACTTTATTTTTTAAGCATATCTCTTAGTATTTCACATGGACTCTTATTATTATTTTTTTCAATTTTAGAATCACTTATTTTTTATGTATTATGTTTTATCTTTTCATTTAAATATGAAACCTTATTTCACACAACATTGGTATATGAGGATGCATGCACATGATTAACACTACCATGTGTTATATTTTGGGCACATGGAGTTTGGTTTTCTAATAATTTTATCTTTGAATTGAAGTATTGATTTTTCTTTAGTAACTCTTCTATTAACTTGATCATAAGGATGATTTTATATTTTAGGGTTTCATAAGTACAAACCCTAGGTACCTTAATTTGAAAATGGATACATACACCATCTACCTTACCCCTTGAAGGAGTGATAGATTGAACTTAGTTAGAAGGATGATATCTCTCACGCTACCTAGGGTTAGGAAGAATAGGCTCAATACTATTTCCATAAGATTGATAAAGAGAGGTTTGAATATTATAGTGATTATGATCATTCTCTAATTCGGTTGTTTTGAAGTGATTATATTTTGAACCCCTTATAAATCAAATTGATTTAATTGGTAATAATATTTAACAAGTAAAGACCACTATAAGGTTTTGGAACATACAATAATTAATAGAGGTATCCATAGATATCATTATTTCAAGAAAAAAGAAGATCTAATTCTTTGAAAATTTAAACCCTTTATTTTTAGGATTAATCAAAAAATAGAATGTGTTTCAGAAAAAGAAGGAAAAAACCATAAAGCACCTAGGGTTTTAAGTTTAAAGGTCAAGTTCACCAAATGTTCTACCCTAAAAATATAGATTGGGATTATCTATGGTTAAAGGGGATAAATATAGTCTAGGGTACAAGGGTGATAAACTATCTTTACAGTAGGCCAATTAGATTCTAAACTTAGATATAACATATACTAAATTAATTAAATAGAGATAGGATAAAAATAGTTGATATAACTATGGTAGATATGAAAATGATAAATAAATAATTTAATTATTTAGTTCTTATGCTAATATAATCTTGGATCTGGAATAGTAATGAAGTATACTGGAAGACTATCCTAGAACAGTCACCAAATTTTGGATTGAGTGCCTCTAGAGACACAAACACTAGTGTCATCCTTGGATGGTTATGTCTACACTATTATATGAACCTAACACATGTGTCTTATATATAATACCTATTAAAAATGGATATGACCATATAGATTCTTTTGGGTTTGTCTTCACCTTTGCTCTAGTGTATTCAGATTTGGGTCATGATATATTGGTTCTCATGAAATTGTAAAACCCTAGTTCTTCATCTTCATAGTTACTTTGTGGAAATGGGTTGGTGGGAAAATGATTTTTAGATGATACCAAATACCTCTCTTTTAATGAAAACTACATACATAATCAATACTCTAAAGAGGGCCTCAGACTGATGTAGTTCTCTACTACATGTCAGTTTGTATGTGAATGATACAATATGTGCAAATCAAGTACAATAGTGACCTAGCTTGTAACTTATAAAATATAGCTATTGGGTTGTTCCTTTGTTAATTTATTCTTATGTATTTTTTTCCATATGATTGATATGGAAAGAGGAGAAAATAAGGAATATTTTCTCACTTGAGTGATTGATTAAATGCCTTTTATAGGTTTTTTAGTGAGTATGTAAGAAATTTATAGGTGAGGAATGAATGAGGGTTGATCATGTATTTATATCAATACCTTTGGAGAAATAAATAATATTAAATCACTTAATAAAACCATTAGTATACATTTCATTTGAAACCTTTATGACTTTAGGGCACTAGACACTTACATCATAGTAAGACACCTACAATGAGACAAGTGTCTCTCAGGGATGCTAGTGTCTAGGGAGCATGAAAATAGGCATAGACTCAGAAGATGTAAAGGTGGAAAATAAGTAGGTTTTAATATTATGTGCAAGATAGAATGTTTTATTCATTGACATGAGACTAGTCAGACTAAGAGATGGGACAAGGGACACAAGATAGAGTAGATTTAGGACTTTTAAAAGTAGGAAAGGTCCAAAATTGAGAGGAATAGCGAAGGTACATTGTTTCCAAGTTTATAAGATTAAGGTGCTATATAATCCATAAATATAATCTATAGTGTAGTTAATTATATAATAAAAACATAGATGGGGATATGGTAAATATATTTATTCATTTTATTTATTTTTATGTAATATTCATCTCGAACATAAGTTATTATAATAGAATAGATGTTATTGTATAGAAATAACATATATTTAAGAAAAATAGAGAATAAAATGTTCACATAACCATACATATAAAATGTTCTAAATAAACATAAACTAATATCTATTATCTCATAGGTTGGAATTATTTTCCTTTACAACTTTTCCCTATTGATAGATATTACAAAATCTTTGTCACTTCACATTCCTTATCCTTTCATTTCACTTGAAATAATATTTTCATATTCTAAATTTTTTAATATACAACACGTGTTAAATACATATAAAAATATATAAAATATAAAAAATATTACATATCGTACACTTTTCATTCATACATACTATATGATTTTTCACTCTTATATCTACTACCAACAATAGTTCTAACAACCATGAATTCTAACATATAACATTAGTGGTTTGGATTGATGCAAATTTTTAGTATCATTTTATTTTGGGGAAATTTTCATTTTGACCATTATCATTAAATATTAGGCCTCTTCAACTTGGATTCTACATGATAATTAATCCCATTATTTAAATTTGAGACTTATAAAATATACAAATCCTCTTGAATTGATTTAGGGATAATCACTAATTATTTAAAATTTGATTTATAAAGTGAACATTACTCCATCTCTCTAATAATTCCAAAATCTAAAGTACATTAAGGTTAAAGTTCTATTATTCATTCTTGTATCAAGGTTGGGTATAAAAAAATAGCCTCTAGTTGATATCCAAATGAAATTTGACACACTCATAGTAAGGGAATAATTACATATGGATTCACCCCTATTCATATTATTGGTAATTTAGGCATAAATTAGATACATTATATATATAAGGATATATCAATGTAACTACTAACCCTTTTATAGGGTGGATTATCCAAGATTGCAAGAGCTAGGGTTCTATAAAATGAAAATCGATACTTTTTATTTTATGTAGTTTTGAATGTGACTAAAGGTATAAAATTAAATTAAAGAAGTAATCACATTAACTTAGGTGAAAAATAGTGACACACATGACTCCTAGATAACAATGTCAACCCTAGGTAGAAATGTTGATGAATAGAACTTGAGGTTGATGTTAGTAACCAATGTTGATTTGGTAGTAAGTCCTTGCTTAGACCACACATAGAGTCTTTATATAATCACTTGAAATAACATTCACATATATAGAATAGTGAATATAGTGTTAAATAATCTAATATCCTTATTATCCTTGTTTTTCAGTTATTTTTATATTTAGCTTGTGTGATAAATCATAGGATAATTCATGTTGTATGGGTGTAAATATACATTGTTTGAATCTAAATTATTTTTTCGTTTCTAGGTTAATTAGGTATGTATAATTTAAAAATACATAAAAATATTGGTGAACCCATATATTGTATATAACCATGGAAACCCTACACCTCTTTAGGGTTTTCTTCTTTTATCACTAGGGTTTTCATCCTTAAAATACATAATGTTCTATGTTTACTTGTTAATAGGAGTAGGATTGCTTATGTCTCAATGTCTCTATCAGGGATAAAATTAAAAATGAATAATCAATCTCAACCCCCTAATAGTTCTCATCCCATAGATTTTCTATTATCTATCCAATGCCATATGTTTATGATAATGAATGGAAAAATAAGAAAATTTGAGTGATTAATTATGATAATTATGTATATGATTAACATGATTGTGAGGGTAATGATTATGATTTTGAAAATGAATAATATTGGTACTATAGTTATGTATATTTAAAATAAGGAAATGAAAAAGATAATGTTGAAATGAAATAATATACTTCTCCTACATCTTCTTTGGATTCTTTTAATCAAACACTAGAAAAAGAGGAAATTTACAAAAGTTACCCTATACACTTTTTTACACAATAACATATAATGAAGAAATATATTATATCATGTGTCAATGATATGCATTTGGATACTCATATTTTTTTACCTTATCTATAAGTAAAAAATGATGCAAAATATTGTGATTTTCATTCTTTCTTTAGATATGGATACAAAAGAAAGTGATATCTCTTATATTTTGCTAGAAATGTCAAATAATGTTATAAATTTACATGAAATTCCTCTTCCATTTATTGAAGCACAAATAGATGAAAAATAATGTGATGTTTCTCTCTCTTCTATTAAAATGGAAAAATATACAAAAATTTGTGATATATATTTTTTCTTCACTAGAAATGATAAATGATGAGTGTCATACTTATATTAAAATGAAATGTAATTTAAATTTTATTACTATTTTACAACCACAATGTCATGAGAATGTTGTGCTAGATAACGAGTCTAAAATAGGCAATGATGTTAACTTGAAATGTAATTCTTAGTAGTTTATTGATATTGGTGATGGCTCATTTAGACTTATTTATACAATAAATAATAGGTTACATTATGTTTATGGGTCATTTGGAACACTAACTTAGGAGAGATGGGGATCATCCACTCTCTTCTGAAATGAGATTCAAAAATCTCTCCAACATCTATATCCATATGTCTTGGTGGACTAGGAAACCCAATTGGTCAATTCAAAATGTTCTAATAAAAGGGGCCTTTGATGGTTTAGAATTTAAACATAGTTTTAAATTTAACGAGTATGATGGGAATGCAAATTTTGGTGGCTTTGTTTATGTGGGTTTTAATCACACTTTATAAAAATGATAAAACATGCACAAATTTTTCCCTAAATGAAATCTATAATTTTGAGATTTAAACAATAGGAAAGAAGTTGATTTGAGACATCATTCATTACATATATTAAAAAATGAATAAAAAATAATAGATGAAACTTTATAATTGAAATATGACTTATAAACCCAAATTCCATTTGGATCTATTCAAACCCTAGCTAACATATTTATTAAAAAAAGTCCAGAATAAAAGGGGGGAAAGAGAGAAAGAGCCTCTTTTCATGAACCTAAATTTGTTCCTCCTAATGAATGAAACTGACAAAATCAATCTCCTTCCTGGCTAATGTGTGCAAACTACCAATGAAGGTGATGCAAGAGTATAGCAATGAAAAACTAGGGATAATAATAACACCACCACCATTTCCATGCATAGGTAGTGAAATAATAAAACTAAATTTTTTATTAATAATATATTTACTTGAATAGAAAAAAATTGAGTTTTCATGCATCAATCAATTAAAAGTTTGATAGCATAATAGTAGTGTCAGCAAGAGAGAGGAATATATTAAGCTATAAAATCATGAAAATTCAATAAAAAGAGTGATTGGTTTAATATTTATCCTTAGAGAAATAGAGAGTTAGCCCTTCAAAATTGCCTTGGGATAGATACTTATAAAAAATTAGTTAATGCAAGGAAAGGATTTTCCCTTATAGACTAAAAATCACTTTAGTTTTAACTTGAATTGAACCTTTCCCAAATTTTCCAAGATCCTTTCACTTTAGTTTCATTTACAGGATGAAGTTCACATAGTAACCATCTTTTTAATGTTATACATGGATCACAAATCAAAGAAATAATTGAAAAATTATGCTCAAAATACTAACACTCACAAAATAGTGGTTGGACTCCAAAACCTATATAATAGATCTAGGACTCCCACATTTTCAAAGTATCTATAGGTATATGACACATGTAAAGTAGATCTTAGACTCTAACACCTTCAAAGTAACTCTAGGACTCAACACCTAGAAATTAGCTATAGGACATTAACAGCTATAAATCATCTCTTAGACTCAAACAATTTCAAAGCAAAGTTAGCACTCAGATACCTGAAAAGTAGCTCTATGACTCTTATAAGCCAAAAAACATTCAAAACTCCATTTCAAAACCAAACATTATACATGATACTTTTTAACACAAATTTGGTCTCCATGATGGATGGGTTTTCAAAACCTACTTTAGCATGAAAACTGAGGTGAACCTTGAGATTGTCTTAATAGAGCTAAGAAAAAAATATATTCAAAGGAAAACTAAGGCATCAAGACTTCATATTTGTGCTAAGTTTTAAATATGAAGTTTTATCACAAATATATGGTCTTTCTAATGGCAATGGTTTCATAACTTGGTTTGACACACAAACCAAGACATCCCATCAAATTAACTTGAGAGTATTGAAACTAGCTATCCCATGAATGTAAAAAAGATTGGAGAAAAAGGGTAAAGAGGGGATTCTATGATTTTGGAGGAATAAAGACATGTTATGCAAAAAACAAAAATGATGACTTTGCTAGAAAAAACTCTTGAGTATTTTGAAACTAGAGAAATGTGTCTATGAACCTAGAATATATGGCTAACATAATGTATGGAACACAAACTATTCCAAGATAAGAAACTAAGGGAATGACTAAGAGACTAAATTTGATATTCTCATTGACCTAGTGTGTGAAAATGAGTTAATTACCACTTTATATGACCTTTAAGGACTAACTACTATGATTTTAACCATTACATTAGTGAATTCTACCTTAAGAATCATTACTTGGACATTGTTTTATTGCTAGTTAAGAGTCTATAACACCAATATATATTTTTATGGTCCTACTACAAGCCTTTTTCTACTTCAAGTCGATCATACATATCCCTAATAGAGGTTGCTTGAATCCCCCCAAAAAATGAGTTTTTCCAACTAATTAAATTTATTTTGATTCTCTTTTTTATATATAGCATCTCAATTTTTGGTTGGGGACTGCCATGGAAAACAAAAGGTAGAATATTATATTTATCACCATAAATATTAATCATAATAGGTTCATCTAAGCAAACCCATAAACCATTAATGTGAATTTTTTACATGGTTTAAATATTTTTTTTATGCCTAATAGTTTACCCAAACTTATCCAAATGTGAACAAATATAAAACACACATGATGACCTAAGATTTTGAAACTAGACAAACAAATATAATCTTAAGTTGCAAACTTTACATAGTATTTATACACTAGAATATCATTCGTGTTACTTATGTAAAAACTTTTCTTCCTAATTCTTTGATTAATAAATTACCCACAAGAAAAAATAGATGGGTCAAACCAAAAAGAGATAAATAATGAGGCCAAAACCAAAAATCATGAAAAAAAAATAAATAAATATAAAAAAGTGGGAAATAAAATCAAGAAGGCAAAGAGAAATTCTTTACAAAACCTCTCTAGGCAAATTCATATCTAGAAGTAGAGTTTGAATAACTTCCCATTGGGAGGTAATGGGATGTCCTCACTACATAAACACCTAACACATAATGTATTCACATTTAGAATTTTAGAAGGGGTGATATAGGTGTCCTATCAAATGGATACTCATATTTATAGTGATGTTTCCCTTTTAATTCATGCACACTATCCTAAAGAGTCATATATATTATGTTTACATTTTAATTAATCCAATCAAAACTTTTAAATTTATTATTTCACTTACAATTAATTCATAAAAATAAATTGTGATAGGGTTCATAAATACCTCTAACCATATAGTTAATTATGGTGAGAGATAGTGGTGGGTATCAACATATACCAGGGAAAATTTCCTACCCAACCTAATGGAGATATGTTCTTTGTGGTATCCAATTAGTGAATTAATTTTTGGATCCTCTATTTGTATTATAAATGTTGTGGCAACATCTTTATCATCATTTTTCATCTATAAGGCATAGGATCCATTCTTCCCAAGATAAGAACATTTTAGTTTTATCATCAATGGCTGATGAATGTAGGTAGATGCATTAGATCAAGTTATACTCAGATTCAACTTAGTTCCATTTATTATTTCATGCCACAATGCCCATGATTACTTGCTTCTATCTTGACTACCTCAACTATTTTGTGGAGTATAGGACTACTGCAATCACAACTTACAAGTAACCTACATTGATTTAAATTTTCAAATGTAAGAATAACCTAACCGTCATCTTCCATCCACCTATAATCAACAATGTATATGTGTTTTTCTTCTATAGTGAGTAACCTTATAACTTCATCAATCAAGTTTTCACTAATTGGACCATAAGAAAGGTTTCCCTTAAGAAGGGTATGTTCAATTTTTAACTTGGTTGTTTCTTCCTCCTTACATGGATAGCCAATTTTAATGTTATTTTATTATGTTTTATTTACATCCAATAATGAGAAGAGAGATAGACCACTATAATCTAAAAAGACATCTTCCTAAATCTACTCTCCAAAAGTAGGAATAACAGCATATGACAAGCTCATCTCAAATTCATAAAATGCCTCCTCATTTCACTATTTCAATTACTCCATTTCTGATTAATTTTATCATAGGCTTTGTTTGATTCATCTTATATATAAATCTCATTTATATTTGTATTTTCACTTGTGAAATTTCTTAGAAGTATTATTACAATTTACTTATTAGACTCATCATCATCACTACTTTATTGGACTATTTCTTTCCTACTAAATAGAACATTCTCAATTAGCATGAGTGACTAAACATTTATCTCATAAATCATCCCTTATATGATTTTTTGTAACTCTCCTATAGTAAATGATGTTTAATTAGAAATAGCACCAAAATATACTTGAACATCAAATCAAAGTAAAATAACCCATTGATTATATGTTAAACTGACTTAATTTCGAACACCATCTTTAACAATAATGTTTTCATTAGTTATAAGAAGGTTTGGTTGATTATAAGTTTAAGGAAACACTTAATTCAGATGAACAAATTAATTAATTGGTTTAAATGTAGGCATGGAAATTGAATTATTTTAGGTGTAAACACTTGGATATCTTAACAAAAACAATGGGTTGTCAACATATCTATAAAACATTAATTGTTGTTCAAAAATTAAGATTTCTTGATATGTCAACACTAAAGATGTGATTGTTAATAGATTTCTTCAGATGAGCATAGTAGTTAAGGGGTCCAAGTTTTTTAAATAGATTTCAATGGAAATCACTTTAATTTTTAAGAATTGGTATGTAAACATCATGTATATCTAAATAAATTAGTTTTTGAATATGTTCATGGGTTTATTTGGCTCCTTACAACTAGCATAAAATTGATAATATCAGGTAGTAGGTTTGGTAGGCATATTAAAATGATTAACACATATATTTTCAAATGTGGCCCATGAGTTGATACATCCCTCTAGAAATTTGAGGTACCAATCAAAAGCAACCTCATCCAAAGAGTAAGAAAAGAGACACAAGACACATCTTTATGCTAGATTTAAGTCCAAATAATGGCATATCTAAATGTTTAAATGTAATTTTCTACCATTTTAATCCCACCATGTGTGTATGTAGGGGAAAATTTATCAATATTTTTATTCAAGTCATGAGTAAGCCCTAAAATGTTCATAAGACATCCACCTCCACCAATCCAGTCAAAGTCCAGTAATGGGTATGAAATTTTAGTTTTCCAATTTTAATAAATGGAATGTCTCATTTGTGCAATGCCTCTAAAGTGTTAAAGTTTAAAATTTTTGGTTTAAATTCTAGATAGTCCCTCCTAGAATTAGTCTATTAATGATAATTTTAAGCACATATTAGTGTTAAGAAAGCATAAAGGATGGCCACAATACCAAAAGGAATAATAAGCAAAAATATCATAATCATACCCTCCTTCTAGTGTTAGTATTTTTATGGGTCATTTGGTGCACAAACTTAGGAAGGATAAGGACTGTCCAACCTTTGATGAAAGGAGATCTAAAAAACCCCCAAGGTCTATGTTTGTAAGGTCTAGGTAGTCTGGGTAACCAAGTTGATCAATGAAAATTGTTCAAATACAAAGGTCCTTTGCTAGTTTAGAATTCAAACATGGATTTAACATTAACATGTATGAGGGGAATGTAAGTTTTGGTGGCTTTGGTCATATGTGTTTTAATCACACTTTATACAAATGAAAAAACATGCACAAATTTTCCCTTAATGAAATTTTACATTTTGAGAATTAAATAATATGAAAAAAGCAACTAAATTTAGACATTCATTTCCTTACACAAAGGGTAGTACATGGAGATAGGGGACAATTTCATGGACATTTTCCATAACATAATCATGTTATTAAATAACATGATCATGTTATTGACATAATTTTATCACATTATTTAAATTATGGCTAGGTAATTATTGATCCATAACTTGATCATATTAATAGATAATGTGATTGCATTAATTTAAAAATAATAATGTGATCATGTTCTTATTGTTTTGAAAATTAAATCATGTGAGCATGTACATGGAGGGAATCTTGGTTAATAGATAACATGACCATATTATTATAAAATTAATACAACCATGTTCCTATTTTATACATAAAATCATGTGGACATGTACATAAATCCAATCTCGATCAGGATCGTATATCTACTACTCTAAATGTTAAGTATAAGATTACATTTATATTAGTAAATATAAATTTATTTTAGTAAATATAATAAATTAGGGTAACTTTGCATCTGATAGAGTTGGTCCCATAGTTACATGCCTTATAATGTAGAAAATAGTTTTTTCAAAATCTTATTTGGGTAATACTTAGGAATTTTTAGGGTCTAAGTGTTGAACTTAAGGATTTTAGGGCATAAATTTTGGAATTAATGTTCATTTTTGGTAAATATATTATCATTTTTTAGGTTTTTTGTACCTTTTAGATTGATTCTTGAAATTTTTAAGAGTCCTAGGTTTGTCAAAATTGAAGTTTTCAAACTAATAACTTTGAAATTAATGCAAAGTGGTGTGATTGGGGTATCATAGGTCACATTGATGACCTACACACATCAAATGACCACTTTGTGTTAATTTCACTTATTCATCATCCCTCCCTCATTCCTCATCACTTATTACTCATGCCTCATCACCCTTAATAACTCTCTCATCATTATTCATTGCCCTTAATCACTCCCTCATTGACACTCACTACCCCTAATCATCTTTAATCACTCCATCATCCTTGATTACTCCCTCATTGACCCTCACTACCCATCATCATCCCTAATCACTCCCTCATTGACCCTAATCATCCTTCATCATATTTAATCACTCCCTCATTGGATCTCACCATCCCTCATCATCCATAATCATCCCTATCACTCTATTATTAACCCTCACCATTCTTCATCATTTATAATCATCCCCTCATCATCCCTAATCACTCTCTCATTTACCCTCACCATCCATAATCACTACTTCATCATATCTTGTCATCTATAATCACTCTTTCCTCATCCCCCATCACTCCTAATCACTCCTTCATTAACCCTCACCATCCCTCATCATCCCTAATCACTCCCTCATTGACCCTCACCATCCTGCATCATCTCTACTCAATTCCTCCTCATCCATTCTCATCCTTAATCACTCCATCCAATACCTTGATGGTTTTATTTTTTGGGGTTTAACAATGCTAGGAGCTACAAGTGGAGAGTTGAGTGCTAGAATAAAATATAATACATAGTGATCAAAATGATGTAGAGGAAAATTTAGAACATGAATATTTAGCACCTATGAAAAAATATGGGCCTATTAGAAATGATGTAATTCATAATTTAAAATCCACTATAAAAATATAAGAAATTAGAACCACCATAGCACTAAAAATGGGTAGTAAATATGAGGATCACCAAGCTATGTGATATCCTAAACCAATCAATTGTTTTCCATATGAGGATATTTTATGATTCAAATAATTAAATTGAATGACTTATATGTGTATGTATATTTATTGATTCATCATACTATACAGTGGAAAATGACTTTCAAATGATTATAAAAATAAGTCCATTATTGAAAGGTGGTACTTAATCCATAACTTCAATATTCAATCCAATGAAGAGTGTCACATTATGAGCTCTCTGCTTTCACATTGAGAAGTTAGAACAAGTTATATATCATTATAAAAAGGTAAGTAGATAATATATTATGAATCCAATGATATGATCAGTACTAAAAATATCTATACATCCTCCAACAAGAAATATATGAATTAAAAATATTGTTTCATTAACAAATGTAGATCAATGGTGAGCCAATACACTTCATCATTTCCAATGGAAGTCATAAGAATTTAATTTATCCTAAATAATATTTTAAAATATTAAACTTGAAAGTGATACATCATCCATAACCATATGCTAGTGTATGGTATAGCATAGGCCTTGAGAAATGGATCACCTAGTAGTGTCATTTGGTGTACAAAATCAAACTTTGTAAAGATGCAATCCTTTATGGCATCTCACCATTAGAGGTGTGTGATGTTTTATATGTGGTCAAACACATATTTACCATTCACATGTATTATATTAATTAAATCCTCTAAATATTGTGATATATTATCATGACCTAAAATACTAGATTTTATAGTTAGTTCATAAGATTTCAATCATTAGTGTAAGAAAGTGCAAGAATTTTATCAGCTATAGTAACAAGTATACTCTTTATGGTAATAGTTAAATGTAATAAAATACTTATGGAACCATATCATTTTTTTTTAATCCCAAAACAAAAAATACAAAATAATTTAACCATAAACTAGATGAATACAAGGATATCTTTCAGTCAACTAAATAAGTTCCTACATATTATACACTAAACAATACTATTGATTTGATCCTTTAACTACCTATACCTCAAAAATAATTAATCCAATAAATAATTTATAGATAATGAATATATCAAGTGTTAGATCCATGAAATTATGGATAATGGACACATCATGCCTAAATCATTACCTTGTAGAAGCCCAATTGTGCTTGTGTCAAAGTTGTGAATCAATTAAAAAATACTTAATAATATTAAAGTGAATAAATATTATACTCATCTAAATATTAAGGAATTTTTATAACATATCCATAGTGTATAATTATTTTCAAAAATTTATCTTAAATTTGGGTATCACCATATTCATGTTGTACCTCTAGACATTTGTAATACAGTCTTAAAAATAAAGGAAGGATTGATTGACTAGTTGGTTATGCCTTTAAGGTTAAGTCATTTAGAGAATTAATTAATTTAGATGTTGAATGAAATCCTAAAACCCTTTACTTATGTCATTTTTTTAATCTACCTTGATGACATCTTAATTTTTAGAAAACATGGGATGAACATCTACACCATGTTGAATTACTATTTCATATTTTGCAAAAACACATTTTTATGATAACATGAATAAATGTTAATTTTCCATGCAAGATATAAAATATTTAGGATAAATTAAATAAAAAATGAGTGCATGTGTGAATATAACCAAGATTCAAGTCATAAAAGAATGGGAAACACCAAATAACTTTGTATTTGATTCAAATCTTCTCATAATTAGAAAATTATACAAGAGATTTGTGTTCAATTTTTATCCTTTGAACCAAGATACCAAAGGTATAAACAAATAAAGTTTCATATATTTATTATCAAAATAAAGAAAATTTGATGAAATAAAATTTAGAATCTATTTTGTATTAGTACTTATGTTATTTGATTATAAATTTGGAAGAGCATCCAATTCATTTAGTAATAAAATTGACTATCATAAATGGGTATTGATAACAAAACAAGTCCTAGAAAAGAGTTAATTTATATTATACTAGATTAAAAAATATATGATTGGAATCACACATATCTTTATATTATATACTTACTTCAGATGATGAGGGAAAGATTAGGGATGATGATGGATAATGAAGGTCAATGATGGAATGATGAGAGATGGTGAGGGTCAATGATGGAGAGATAATCGATGATGAGGGATGAGGAAATATTGATTAGGGATTATGAAGGGATAAGGAAGGAATGATTAGGGATGATGAAGGATGGTGATATTTAATGGAGTGATTATGGATGATAATCTTGAGTGATCAGAGATGATGAGGGATAATGAAGGTTAATGAGGGAGTGACTAGGGATGATGAGGGAGTTAATAAGGATGAGGAAGTGATTAGGTATGATGAGTGATGAGGAAAGAGTGATTATGAATGATGAATGATAGGGAGGGAGTGACTAGGGATGATGAGGGATACTGAAGCTTAATAGAGGAGTAATTATGGATGATAAGGGAGTCATTAGAGATGACTAAGGATAGTGAGGTTCAATGAGAGAGTGATTAGGGACAATGAATAATGATGAGAGAGTTATTAGGGATGATGAGGGATGAATTTGAATTGATCAACAATAAGGGAGGGATGATTAACAAGTGAAATTATAACATAAAATGGTTGTTTGATGTGTGTAGGTCATCAATGTGACCTACACTACCCAAATCACACTATTTTGGATCAAGTTCAAAGTGATTAGTTTTAAAACTTCAATTTTAACAAACCTAGGACTCCTAGAAATTATAGGAATCAATTTAGAAGGCACAAAAATCTAAAAAATGAATGTATGTTTACTAAAAATGGATATCAATTGTAAAAGTTATGTACTAAAATCCCTAGGTTTAATACTTAAACCCTAAAAATGTCTAAGTATTGGCTAGATTGGATTTTGAAAAACTATTGTCCACATCATAAGGCATGAAGATGTGAAACCAACTCAATCAAATGCAAAGTGGCCCTAATTTCATATATTTACTAAAATGAATTTAAAGTATAAGGAAATAAATGTTAAAATATAAATGTAAACTTAACATTTAGAGTAGTAAATATAAGCTTCCAGCTGATATTGGCTTCACGTACATGTCCACATGATTTTATGTGTAAAATACTAGAAACAAGATCATATTATTTATTTATAATAACATGATCACGTTATCTAAGCCAAGATTTACTCCATGTCTATGTTCACATGATTTAATATGAAAAATAATAGGAACGTGATCGTATTATTGTTTTTACAATAATGTAACCACATTATCTATTAATGTGATCATGTTATACATTAACATGATTTCACTATTTGAATTTGAATTCAAATACCGTGCCTTTTGACTTAGAAATGGCTTAGATTCTTAAGCCAAAAGCTTGAACCTATAAATCTATAGTTGAGTCTAAGAGTTATGAAAAAAAATAAAAAATTAAACTTAAATTTCCAAATACACTAAGAATTTCAATATTAAAATTCAAAAAATTAATACCATCATGACGAGCACGCTCTCCTCTTTCCAAAAATATTATTTTTATAGTTTTTGGACTAATTTAAGGTTTCAAACTATGTTGATTTCTTACTTTTTTTAGGCCAATAAATGCCACAAACATACATTTCTATACATGTTCATGTAATTTGTCTTTTATTGATCCAAGTGTAAAATAAGTTATATGGTCAAAAACTAGGCCTAATTCTACACACATTCAAAAACAAAACTGATTTTCATTTTTTCATGTAGTTAGGTGCACCACATGGGTGACTATCCATTTTTTGTTATACTCGAAAAATTCATTAAAAAAGTATTTACTAAAAATAAATAAAAAATATAGGTTACAAACTATAAGATCTTATATAAATTTTCAATAAAGTATTTCAAAAAATATTAAAGGTTGCTCAAAAATGGTGCACCACATGACCATCTATCTACTCTATTTTATTATAAAAATAATATTTTCTCTTCAAAATTTAGATGTTTGACCTAGTTGAATGTAACCATTTTTAAAAAAACAAATAGTTCTTTGTAAACTAGACTCGAAATGCTATATTTCATGTTCTTACACAATCTTCAAATTTGGAGTGTAGATATCTCAAATTATTTATATAAGTTCAAATTTATGAAATTTCAAGAAAATCATTTCCATGGGTAGGCACCTTTTTTTACCCCAACTTTGTGCACTTACCTCAAATTTAAAAATTCATAAACAATAATTTAAGAAACATTGTAATTTAAATATAACTTGTAAGCCTAGATTGAATTCAGAATCAAATCCTAGATAACAAATTTATAAAAAAAAAAAAAGTGAAAAAGAAAGGGGGAAAAGAGAGAAAAAACTTGTTGCCATGAAGCTAAATATGTTCCTCTTGATGAATGTAATGCAAAAAATCAATATCCTACTTATCCAACGTGTGCACAACCACCAATAAAGATGATGTAATAATATAGGGATGAGAATCAAGGAGAATAATAAAACCACCACCATATTAATGTGAAAGCATTGAAATAAAAAACTCCATTGTTTTGATTAATAATATATTTGTTTGAATAATACAATTTTGAGTTTACATGCATCGATAATTTACAATTTAGGCATCATAATATTAGTGTGAGTAAGAGAGAGGTACACTAGGAAAAGATGATAATTTAATAAAAATAATGAATGGTCTAATATTTTTCCTTAGAGTAATAAAGAGCCAACCCTTCAAAAGTTCCTTGGGATGGATACTTATAGAAATTTGGTTAATGAAACTGAATAATTATCCCTAAAAAACTAAAAGGCACCTTAATTTTAGCTTGAAATGAACATTTCCCCCTTTTCCAAGCTCCTTTCACTTTATCTACATTCATACCATGGTGTCCATGCTAGAACCATCTTTCCAACTCTGTAGATAGATCAAAAACTGAAGCAATGGTTCAAACATTATGCTCAAAATACTAACACACCTTAGAAAGGTTATTAGGATCTAACACTTTAGAATATATGTAAGACTCTACAACCTATAGAATATATTTTAGACTCTTACACCTATAGAACATGTCTTAAATTCTAAAACCTACTGAAAATGTGTCAGACTTAGACATCTACAAAGTAGTTCTAGGACTCTAATATATTCAATGTAGCCCTAGGACTCTGACACTTTAAAATCATCTCTAATAATCCTACAAGCCAAAAATAGGTCAACACTCTATTTCTAAACCAAGCATTATACATTAAACTTTGTCACACAGACTTGGTCTATGTGATAGATAGGTTTAAGAGACTTGTTTAAGCATGCAAACCCAAATGACCTTTTAGGAAAGTAAGATATTCAAAGGAAAATCAAGGCATTGAGACTTCATTTTCATGATAAATGTTAATATTAAGTTTTATCAATTAGGCATGATATTTAAAATAAAACTTTTTTTAAAATAAATTTCAACACATAAATTGAGTCAGCCCACCAAAGCAACTTGAGAGTGTTGAGACCAACTAGCCCACAAGTGTAAGTAAGATCAGATTAAAAGGCAAAAAAAAGGTATTCCATAATTTTAGAGGAATTAGGGTGTGTTGTGAAAGTAACAACATAACCCATGATCAATTCCACTGCTACACCTATTGGTCAAATTACCTGTTTGATGTGTTACATAGGTGACCTACAAAAACAAGTTCTTGATCTCATCATATGAATGATAATGTCTTAATTTTTCAAACTATTACATGATTTGTATTTGAGTATAATTACCCCAAATAATTTATTGTGCCTAAGTTCAAATTATTTAATGGTATTGGATATCCCCATGATCATTTAATCAAGTATCCAATCTATTTGGAAATATATCAATGATGGATGAGTCTTATTGAAATCATTTTATCAAATCCTAGAATGTTATGCCTTAGATTTGTTTTATATCCTCCATAGTGGTTCTTTAACTTATTTAAATAAGCTATAAAACATTTTATTATCTTGTTTTAATAATTTTTAAGTGCCTAAATTACCCTTGAAACATATCCAAAGTTTAAATCAATGCATTGACAAGTTTATTACAGATTATATTTTGAGATTATTTTAAAAACACAATTTGATGAGAATGGGTTTAATAGACAATGAGTCTAAAATATGTAATGATATTAACTTTAAATGAAATTCTAAGAAGTTTAGTGATATTGATGATGAGTCACTTAGACCTATGTTTGGAATAAATAATAGGATACAACCCATAAATAAGTTCACTACTATTCCTACTAGTCAAAGTGCCTCAATGATGTATGCCATAGGAGACATTAAAAAATAATTTATTAATATGACTATTTCAACTAGAGAATGTAAGGTTTGTATGAATGATAATTTAATTATTGGTAAATATGCTATACAATAAATATTTGAGTCTAATTACTCCAAGGAATTTTTAATGCTTAAGTTCAAATTATTTGATGGAAATGGAGATCCCCATGATCTTTTTACCATGCATACATTTTATTTTGGGAAACATAACAATGTTGGATGAGTCTTATTAAAAATAATTTATCAAACCCTATAAGGAGATGCCTTATATTGGTTTATAATCCTCCCTATTGGTTTTTAACTCACTTTAAAAAGTTATAAGACATTTTCTTACCTTATTATAATTAATTTAAAGTGCCTAAATTATCGTTGAAACATCTCCAAAATTTAAAAAAAGGTAATGATGAGCTTATTACAGTTTATATTTATATATTTAAAAGCATCTTAAAAAATTTAATTTATCAATCCTCATATTTTTAAAATCAATTTATATTTAATATGGACCTTCATTATCCACTCAAAGAGTGAGTAATGTATAATATCTAAGCCCATTTTAGGAAGATGTGCTTAGATGTTTTCAATTATGCATATGATCTCAATTTAAAATCACATAAGGATACTAATATAAATGACTCTAGATATTCCTTGCCCAAAAATGAAGACATATTGAATTAAAATATGAAGTTGTTACTCCAAAAGTAACAACTCCAGTTAAGGTCATTTATAAAAGGTAAGAACCAAAAGACAAGACATATAAAAAAAGGGTTCAAGAAAAGGAACATAGGCCAAACATGAATAAATAAATTCATTTTGATATATTAAAATATATACCAAGCATAATTTTTCAAAAAAAATGGATAAGAGAATAATTTATTTTCTAGATAATTATCATCACCCTCCTCATCATTTGAAACAAGTAAAGACTATACAATTTTGTAATTATCATCATATCTATGTGAATAATGATTTAATCATTGCTATGTTTCATGGGAAAATATTAACACCCTATGCATGAATGGGATATTACATTTGAAGGGGTGGACATTATATCACCTCCATATTCTCCTATTCATTCTTAGATGCAAAACTAATATTTCTTAGGGTGTTCATGCAAAGGATCTAATGCTCTATTGGTCTCCTAAGGATAATAGTACTAAGATAATATATTATTCTATCTCACATTCTAAGAAAAATATTTGCTATAAAGTTATTATTAAGGAACTAATGGTCCTTTGAGCCTTCATTAGAGGTTAATCTAGATAAGGCATTATTTTCAATCATACATAAAAACATAATACAAGCACAGTAGATTTATTATGAACTTGGGATACGATGAGAAAGATTTGGAACATGCATTTAGGGATGCCATAGGATACATTACTCTTCCATTTTTTGGGTCCCGAGGAATTAGATGCATTATTACATGTCTATTGGGATATTTCATAAGGAAATGTCATGTTGGGATAGTCATGGTTAAAACAAATGGGGGCATGTTTTGAAACTATTAAGAAGACTATTTATTACATTTTTCAAGACAAGTTACTTATATAATAGATTTATAAATATAATGAAAATTGAAATGAAGTTACATCATATTAAAATCAAGTATGAGTACCAAAAAATAAATAGATTCTTTAAGATCAAGAGTTGAACTAAGAAATCCATGTTATATAACAAAAGTAAGAAGATGAACTATTTTTAATGGTCACACTAAAGAATCAATTCCTTATTACACATACTAGGTGCATTTTTTTCTAAATGGTTTTTATTATTTCATTAAAAAGACTATACATACATATGATGTGATAAAATAAATTCACATAATTTTATCTAACACATTTCCAAGACTTAATTAAATACAAATACTACATCCAAGACTTAATTGAATATGCAAAACCTTAATTAAATAATAGTCCAAATAAATTACATAAAAGTATTATAAAGATGTCTATGTGTGTGTACTTTTACAAAGTAAAAATGTCAATAAATAATTGAGGAGACATCCCCTTGATCATATAAATAATCCATGTCACTATATCTTGAGGTGTATGTAATAATATCATCCCTAAAACTTTATGATCTAGACCTATGATGTCTCTCTTGATCCTCCAAAAATACTAATTATTAAAAAATATATATTTTCAGCCTACATGTTTACATAATGTCCTAAAATATCTCTACCTAAATCACCACTAGTGCTAGCTAGTGTAGGCATTTTAACTCTAGCTTGGGAAACCTCTAGGTCATTTCTCTCCTATGACTGCAATGTGATCTACAACCGTAATGGAAAACTAATCAAGAAATGGTGTGTAAATACCTATAATATAATTAGTGTGTTCAACTAAGCCTATGACATCATCTAAAATACCATGCATCAAAGTTTGAATAAAATTATCTACCATAGTCACCTGGTAATCATCACTTGCAACACAAATATGGAAAATAAATGAGACATTATCAAATTATAAACAAAACAAAACTCAAATAAAAATATATAATTATACATATATACTTATTCACAACTATAAAAATAATAATAACTATAGCATCAACTTGAGCAGACTACAATGTATCATGACCCACTCCTCCGTCACATCCTCCCTAAGTTGAAGGAAAAACACCAAGATCTAACAAAACAAGAAAAATGATGAGCCATATAGTATCCATCCACCATTAAGTATATTAAGCAGTAAATTCTTCATTATCCACATCTACAATCATAATTAGAGGGTAAATGTCTACAATAAGAAAAGGATCTAGATATGCATCACTAGTATGAGGCATGCCACCAAGATTATGAGTGGATATTTGAGTCCAATGTAATCTATTAAGGTAACTTCTTTCTAGATCAAAATTTTTTGCATAACCCTCTCAAATAGAAACTTATCAACTACACTATGAAATCAATTATGTAGAAACATGACAACATAAATACATAATAACTTAGCTACATCCTAATACCATCTATAAAAACCTCTATATGGTCTAAATAATCATCTAAGAGTGATCATGTCCAAAATTACATGATACTCCATCATTTTTAAACTCGTATGTTTCTCCAATACCCATTGTGATGCAAAAATTGGTCGATGTACATAGTCACCATGAGTCCCCCCATAAGCCAAGGAAAAATAATATGCTCATAGGCCCACACATGTAACAAGTTTCAAGATCAAGTCTTCCAATAGATCCCTTTAATGAAACTCTATATAAATGGGTCAATATAGTATGTACCCATGAATTACTAGTACCTTACACCTCAATAATTTAAAAAATATGATACATGCAGTATAAGATAGACACTGCCCCACTATCATAAAAATGAAAGATGCCAATAGTGCATGTAAATATTTTTATAATTGTGAAATAGTATATAAAATAATCTCTGATAATAATATTCTAGTATTATCCTCATGATTTTGATCTCACATGGATCTCTAGTCATATATCAAGCCTCATGTATAACATACCCATGTCTAATTATAGACTACACTAAAACTCATGGACCAACTATAGAAAATATCAATATATGACATGCATCCTCTAACATCATTGTCATCTCCCCTATAGGGACCACAAACCTACAAGTATTTGTATTCCACCCCTTTGTTAGGGAAGTAATGTGGTGCATGTCATAGGGTATATTTTTAAGACAAGATGTAAAACTTAGACCAACCCTCTCTAGAACCTATTTATCACCATTTTCCACATCCAGACTACCAAGGGTCTCCATGTGGTTTCCATATCATAACTCATAAACATGCATGTCCCTCTACAAACAAGCACAAATAAAAATAATATTAGTTATGAGTATCTAATTATGTGAATAAAACTTAAAAATTAATAAAATGTATAATGCATTTCCATTGACATATTTATCCACTTACAACATATTGCATCATATATAAATTTCAGGAAATAATACCTTTAGATAGTCCCTTCAAACCTTAGGATATAAATGTTAAGAGTCTGATAGTACTATCTTTAGATGAATATTACCATCATGTGGTTGCATAGGATCAAACATACCTAAAAATATATATTTTAAAACATTTAATTTTTAAAAAAATCAAAATAAAAAAATGGTTCAAAAAATGTAAAATTTTCACACATACTAGGTCCTCTACTGGTTGGGCCTATAGTGTAGGATCTAGGCAATCAAAGCAAGAATGAAGGAGCTCTCGTATGTTCAACATCATGGTCACTTAGAGATCAAATAGTTATCAATGAAATTTTTAAATGAATTAGAAAATTATAAAAATATCATATATTGATATGAGATGACTGTCAACTATCACCTATATAAAGCTAGTTTGGCAATTAATATTTGTAAAATTTATGAATGGGATATCTTTTAAACCATAAAATAAAATGACAAACCATGAGTTTTATTGAAAAATGTGAATCACATTATTTCTTATGATAATATTTTTGAGATGTCTTATTATAATTTCCATATTAAAAAACTCAATGTTATACTCCTCATATGATTGCTTGCCCTACCTTTGAAATGTGGTAACATTTTCACATAATCATGATATGGTTAATATTTCTAAGATAAATTATTAAATCTATTCATACATGAACTTTGACCATAACTAATATATCAAATACAAATCAAGATCCAATGCAAATAGCATGTGTACCTTAATGTAAATGAATTGTGATTCATTCAAAATTCAAGCACTATACAACAACTAAAAAATGAAAAATGCTAATTACTAATATATAATATTTCATATACATAATAAAACTATAATTGTGACAACCCCTCAAGTTGTACTCAAAAAAATGCAAAATTATTTTCAAAAAAAATTAAACAATTGATATTCAATCCACATAACAAAACAATACAACATAACTAAGAACGATAGTAATTCAAATTCAAATATTGCATACAATATTTATCGTATACAACTCTATGAAAATTAAATACAATAGGACACAACTATGACTAGTATTACAATACAATATCTGCTAATCAAATATACAAGTACATAATACAATTACATTCTTTAAGACATACAACATTTGAAATATGGTAACATTTTCACATAATCATGATATGGTTAATATTTCTAAGATAAATTATTCAATATATTCATACATGAACTTTGACCATAACTAATATATCAAATACAAATCAAGATCCATGCAAATAACATGTGGACCTCAATGTAAATGAATTGTGGTTCATTTAAAATTCAAGTGCTATACAACAACAAAAAAAAAGAAAAATGCTAACTACTAATATATAATATTAATATACATAATAAAACTATAATTGTGACAACTCCTCAATTTGTACTAAAGAAAATGCAAAACTATTTTTTTTAAAAATTAAACAATTGATATTTAATCCACAAAATAAAACAATACAACATAACTAAGAATGATAGTACTTCAAATTCAAATATTTCATACAATATTTATCTTATATAACTCTATAAAAAGTAAATACAATAAGACATGGTTACGACTAGTATTATAATACAATATTTTCTAATCAAACATACAAGTACATAATACAATTACATTCTTTCAGGCAATTAACCTAGTACAATGAAATGATACCAAGATCTATGGAGCTCGAGTCACACCAACTCATGTATTGTTGATAATATTAAGTGTCATCTCTAGTTACTACTATAGTAGAGAAGGGAGAGCATCATTTGAGTGCTTTACCACACCAACCATAGACTAATGATCCCCCACACAATATATTATCAGGAAATGGCCCTCCCTTTGTGGATAATTAGATATAACACTATGAGAATCTATTGAGACATGTTAGTACCCTATGTGCTGTAAGATTTTAAAAAACATGCAGTGTAGTAGAAATAAATATATTCTAGCATGATATCACACAACATGAAAATCAAACATATGAATGATAATGTATATAACATTAATTTGATCAAAGTTTTCATACAATCATTTTAAATCAGTCAATTTCATAACACACGACTTGATCAGATTATCTATTGGTGGTACTACCTAGGTTAGTGGAATCTGTCTCACCATCTATTAGTATCATCAATATGATTTCTAAAATAAACACATATGACATAGTATATAACTCAAAGACACATATAGATTTCATTTTCCTAACAATAATATCACATCACAAGCTAAACAAAGAGAATGTGAGATATACACATAATCATCTATGTCAGACTAAGTCTTTTATTAAAAACCAATGCCAAACTAGAAACAAGACCATTTTTTATACCATTTGTGTAAAACACATATTAAACTATAGACTATTTCAATAAGATCTAAGTAACTACACCTCAAGACAACCCACATTATCTTAGTTTGGTGTTCTTAGGCATGACTACTAGTTTTCCATAACCAATCAAATAAGTGTTCATAGATACATGGAAGCATACACTCAAATTCAAGCAAGTATAACTATAAAAAATAAGTCATACAATGTATATAACTATATCTTAACATCCATTTGCACTATTAGGATTTTATGCATGCAAAAATGATATCCTACCAAATGTTACAACACATATTATTCAATATATGTGTCATTATGTAAGTGTGAGTCTAAATACAATAAATATAGTATGTACCATCTAGGTACCTATTATACTATAGAGATATATGACATCCCATTCACTTTAGATGGGTGTGCATGAGCCCCTACTCAACCATGAACACATAGTCTTACACACAATTTTTTTAACTGATAATTACTAGATTATACCACTCAGGTATAATAATTAGATGAAAATACCATCTATATGCACACATTACAATGCACTATTTTCTCTAGAAAAGTTTAATCACTTACACATTAAATACCCTCACCAATTTTCATCATTTTACGTCATTATAGAATTTGACCTGGCTGACATATTACATAACACAAGCACAAAAAATGCTACCTAGCCTTTACAAGCATTCTAAGCAAAGCCACAATATACATTATATAGATTTAGATCCTATAAATATATCCATCTAGGATAAAGTATTGATCAAATAGGAATATAATAATATTACCATAGATTTACTTAGTTTTTTTATTGATTACCTAAATCATAGTGATATCTAACTTTAAGCATATTAATCATACGTAAGTGGCTTACAAGAGTAAATATTCACATCAAATCACAGATTGACTAAAGCCCATTAATTCATTTATTACAAAATAGAGGGTCAAAAATATGGTTTGAGAATAATCATGTCCTATATCTTTTTCTTATTATCAATCTAAAACTTAAGATATAGGCATTTTATCTAATGTCTCAACAAATTATTTAATCATAAGCCCAAATATAGATATAATTCTATTTGAATACCTCAAATGCTTAGTTATATCAAAAGATCTTAAATACTTATTTACTAATAAACAATTATTCTATATCTTCATACGGATCCCATGATAATCATGTTCATTATTAAAATACTCTTCTCACTTAAATCACAATGTGAAAATCTGAGACAATAAAGTTCCACCAAACATTTGGTCTTGCATTAAAGAATAACCAAATTCCTTTATTTAAAAGACTCATCATATCAGCTAGAAAAATCAATAGTTTATAATATATGTTTTAACAATTTTTAATATATATCTCAACATTAATTATTTAAGCTCAATGTTATAATAAATATTTGGCTAGGCATCACAATGAATAACTCAACTTTATTAAAATAAGATTTTACTTTTCTAATTTTTAGATTTAGCATTGCCTTTACTTTAATATATCAAACTCTACATTTTAATTAAATTTATTTTGCACTTTTCATATCTTATTAAAAAAAAAAGCACCAAAACCAAATCAAGTCAATCAACCATGTTATCCAACTCAATTTCAACACAACTTAAAAAAAATTATAATTCCACCATAAGAGAACCAGATGCATCATTACTGGAATCGTAGGGTTTAGTAATTTAAAATGTTAGATCCTATATTTTTTCAAAGACCAAATATCAAATGCTGCCCAAGCAAAAAATACATCTTTATAAATTAAGATGTTGTCCATTTATGATTCCACATAAAGTTTCCAATAAATAAAACATAGTCTATAGGTGTTTCTATCGCTAATTCGCTTTCTACATTCAAAAGATGAATAAAGAAACTAAGGAAATGGACAAGGCTAGAAGTACCTGGATATAGACTGTGCACCGTAATCCAGATGCTTGTGAGCACCCCTCTTTGGCTGTGGAGGAATGACACCTGCAAAGAAAAAGAACTTGGACAAGAAAATGTTAGATGGATAGGCAGTGGGTTGCCAAGCAAAAGCTTGTTCCCGGAAGTGTGAAAACTTCCTCAAAGGAGGTCAACCCACTGATAACAGACAGATAAAAGACCAAGAAAATACAGAATGCTAAAATACAGAAGTGATAAATAGATTAGAAAGGAAAGAAAAGACAAATGATTACCTAAAAGGAGCTATCAGGCTGATGACAGTCGTCGAGGTCATAAACGTTGCCGGCGTCGGTTATCTGGTCTGCCAACGTCGGTTATCCTACCGACGTCAGTTGGGGAAGCGACCGACGTTGGTCAGGGTTATGGCCTATGGTCAGGTCTGGTTTGGTTTCTGGACTATGGACGGGTCTGGTTTGTGAACAGGGTCGAGGCAGAGTGCAGGGACGAATTAGGATGGACTAGGGAATGGTCTGGTTTTGATTAGGTGCCCTGTATAGGGTCTTTGTTGGCAGGGGGATGAGGAAGTTGTCTGGGATTGTATAGAAAGGGGGACAGTGTGAGAGGAAGATGGACAGAGGACAAGGCCTGAGAAGGCTTTTTAGCGTCTCAGGGGGAAGGACAGAGAGAGTAGGAGATAGCAGATATGCTAGATAACTAAAAACTTAAACAAAAGAATGAAATAACGGACTCTGCTTACCTTTTAGCTTTGTTGAATGAAGAGTGGGAGAACTGTTGTTGAGACCACAGAAGACTTTGCAAGAGGAAATCTCTGATCAAGAGTCTTTGCACCTATTGCTGTTGTTGCACGAGGTCCAGATGGAGAAGAGATGAATGCCAAAATGCCAAGAGAATTCAGTTTGTGAGCTCTCGGGTCCAGGGGCTGCAACGGATGCAGAAAAGGGGTCTTGAAGGCTGCCGATGCCAGTAGTTTCCTCGACGTAGGCCGAAGGGTCACCGACGTCGGCAGTGGCAGAATGGGGATAGAGACTAAAAATAGCCTCTGCCCATTCTTGCACGCCGCCGGGCGAGGGATTATGGGAAGAACGGTCATGAGGATGCTTAAATGGGTGTGGGAGGAAGATAATGAGAAGATTTGGCATAATAAAGGCTAAGAGGAAGGTGGAGGGATTCAAGGGAGGATCCAAGGTGGCAAGGGTGAGGTGGAAAGGGGGCCACTTAATTAAAATATTTAAGTTATTTTAATCAAATGAATGGAGAGGACTAAGGCCAAGGGTTAGGATATGGGTTTGAGGTGGACAAGGGGGAGAACCAAGGTGCAGACACATTTGCGGTGTCTACATTTGCCCCTTTTTGTCTTGTTGGTTGTTCTTGACGAACTGCAAGACAAAAACAGGAGTTGGTTGCCCTAGGAAAAGGATGAGGTGTTCCCCCCTCAAAGCGATAGTCAAGAGAAGGGAACCGAAGATCGAGTGTCGATTTGACAGAGAAATGGATAGAAGAGAGTGAGCAAAAATGCTGCAATAGTCGTGATTGCGCGTAGTCCACTTCACGGGAGGGTCGGGTCAAATTGTCGCATGTCGAGGGTCAAGGAGTGCCAAAATTGAAGTAATCGGGCCCCAACATTTAGTCGTTTGCTGATCGGGTCACTCAATCTAAGCTGAAGCTCTAAATGGTCATCGTGTTCCAGGTATCCCAGGCTCAAGAAGTGCTTCCAGAGACACGAAAAAGCCACAAGTAGTAGGGATCAACTGGCTTGCGATCCTATACTTGTGAAGGGTCAAAAATAGGGTCTGTAGACAATTCTGCTAACCAGTTGTGAGGTAGCACACATGCAAAAACAACCAAGGCAACATTGGCTTGGAAGTAGTCGAAGGTTGAAGGAGATACGCATGATCTCCAATGGTCATTGGTCAAGGGGATGGATGGACGAAAGGATGTGGCCAAGCTAACCTCAGAAAACGTCATGTGATCTGAGTGCTGCCTACATAGCCCTTTTGTGAAGGGCCTCAGGCCAATGTAGTTCTCCCTAAAAGGGAGGAACGGTCAAAGAAAATGATTGGTCTTGGTCAAAGAAAATGATTGGTCTTGGACGTGATCAAAGTCACAGAAGAGAAGGTTTGTCCATCAAAGAGATGAACAAATGAGGGTGGTCGAGCTAACCTCAGAGGATGTGGTATCTGAGTGCTGCCTACATAGCTTAGGTCATAGGGCCTCAGACCAATGTAGTTCAGACAAATTGAGAAGATTGGTTGATGATTGGATGTGGTCAAGTGTCAAAACGATGAGGGTAAGATGATGCTACAGATGTCATATTGATCGAGAGGCTTTCATCCCTAGCAAGTTTCCATAGTCGTGATGGATGTATGCTAAAAATGAATGGAAGTCTATTTATGCTTCAGCAAGTATTGGTTTATGCTTAACATAAATTGGGTCTGGTCGGTAGTTTCCATGTGTATTGGTGTCCATAGAAACTATGTGAAATGGACTAGGATGATGTCAGCTGAAAATGATGAAAATGGCTTGGTTAAAGATGAGTCGACAATTGATGTGGTTAAAATGTGACCAAAGTGTAGAGAAAAGATGAAAGGCAAATCGCTCTTTCATTGACAAGGACCAGAAAGGAAGCATAGATAGGGGTTATTAGAACCAAAGCCCCGTCCATGCATTACGTCGTTGACCAGTGTTGTGTTAGAGCGGTAATCGAATCACTTTGACATTAAAGTGAGCTCGAAGTCCCTTGAGCGGGTAATAGGAGGAGGATAGGGTAACCCAGTTTAAGAGCAGGGATAACCTTGCCCCTTTTTATAGGAGACCCTGAGACAACTACAAGCCAAGTCCATGACCCATTTTTATTTTTTTTTCTTTCTTTTGGGGTGCAGGCTGATCGATGCGGGAAGCCTACATAGAGATGTCTTTTAATTTAGTGGTCATGTTGCGAAGCTGATCAATGTGGGAAGCTTCTAAGAAAGGTTGCTGTTTGTAGCAAGATTTAGTCATAGCCATCCTTCGAGGGAGTGGTCTATATTTTTGCTTTATAATGTTTGAATAGCTGTCCTTCGAGGGATCAGTCTATTAGCTATAGCAATGATAGTACAACTATCCTTTGAGGGATCAGTCTGTCTTTTTGAATTTGATTTTGTGACCTTGGATATGTTTTGACATCTTGATTTTGATTTTGATTTTTTTTTGGAGTCATGGACAAGACTGTAGAAGTTCAAGGACTCCCTTTTATTAGGACAAAGCATCCATGCATCATAAAAGGGTTGTAGAGGACTTGTTAAAGGGGAATAGGGTTGAAAGGAATGAGGATTAAGAGGATGAGGATTGCTCAAGGGACGAGCTCAAGTTACGTGTCAAGTAGACGAGTACTCGACTAACAGAAGAATGGTCGAAGATGCAACGCATTAAGAGGCTCAGGTTCTGGCCGTCCATCGAGGGAGGACAGACGATAAGTCCCTGACCCATACTTGTGCGTGATGATAAAAGGTCCAAGCCAATTGGGGGCAAATTTGCCTCATTTACTTCGCTCCATATTGGTCACGTGCTGATTCTCTTTGAGGATGAGGTCTCCGATGTTGAAATCTCATTCTAGCAGATTTTTGTCGTAGGCCCGCTTTATGCGACTTTGGTAGACATGGAGATGATTAAGGGCAGCAAGACGGCGCTCGTCAAGTAACTCAAGTTGAGCTAAGCGATCTTGATGAAAGTCATCATTGGAGAGAATGTCATGCAGGGAGATGCGGAGAGACGGGATCTGTACTTTGAGAGGTAAGACAGCCTCTGTTTTGTACACGAGGGAGAAGGGAGTAGCACCCGTAGAGGTTCGGATGCTAGTGCAGTAGGCCCACAAAGCGAAGGGAATATGAATGTGCCAATCCCTTCCTATATCGTTGACCACCTTCATGAGAATTTTAGTCAAAATTTTGTTGGAAGCCTCAGCCTACCCATTTGCTTGTGGGTAGTAAGGCGAAGAAAAGCTGAGTTTGATGCCAAATGAGTCGCATAGTTTTTGGACAGTCTTGTTTTTGAATGATTTGCCGTTGTCGGTGATGATTTTGTGAGGGACACCAAAATGATAGATGATGTGGCTGCTGATGAAGTCGACAATTTTGTCGGCTTTTGTGGAGACAAGAGGAATGGCTTCCACCCACTTGGTGAAATACTCAGTGGCAGTGATGATGGACTGATGACGAAGGGACGAGTGAGGGTTGATCTCACCGATGAGATCCAAGCCCCACTGAGAGAAAGGCCAAAAATCCTGAGTGACTTGCAAGGCGTGGCTGGGGAGATGAAGCAGGTTAGAGTGTTGCTGACACTTGATGCAACGTCAAACATAGTCACTACAGTCTTGATGAAGGGTGGGCCAATAATAACCCAGGCGAAGGATGCGCTTGGCAACTGAGTTTCCACTGAAGTGTCCACCACAAATCCCATCGTGGACTTGCTTTATGGCTTGAAAAGCTTCAGTGGAGGTTAGACAGTGAAGGAGGAGGCCGTCAAAGCCTCGCTTATAAAGAAGACCTCCTAGCATGGTATAGCGAGCTGTGCACTTGATGAAAGCTCGCTGCGCATTGCTAGAGAGGTTGGGAGGAGTGACAGAAAGAGACAAGTAGTCCACAAGTTGCTTATACCAGTCACCTCATAGGCTAGGATTGATAGTGTTGATATGGTCAATGTGAGGAGAGATGTATGAAGGCAAAGGTACGTGATGCACTGTGACAAAAAGGCGAGATGATGATGATGAAGACGGGATATGCGAAGCAAGAGAAGCCATGGTGTTGGCAAACTTGTTCATAGAGCGTGGAACAGTCTGTAAGAGGTAATGGTCGAAAGATGCCAAAAGAAGGTCAGAATGATTTTTATACCTCTGTAAAACTTCATTTTTACAGAGATATGAACCGTTAACTTGATTGACGACGAGCTATGAGTCACCGAAGATGTTGATAGACTTGATGTGGAGGGAAAGGGCAGTTTGAAGTCCCAAAATTAAGGCCTTGTATTCGGCCATATTATTGGTACAATCAAAGTCAAGCTTAAAAGATAGAGGCACGGGTTCCCCTTCGAGTGGGATGAGGATGACCCCCGCACCCCCACCGAGTTGACATTTGGAGCCGTCAAAGAACATGGTCATTTGGTAGACGGTGTCATCGGTGGAAAGTGTGGCGATAGACTCGTCAGGGAACTCAAACTGTGAAGGTTGGTTGTCGGGAAGAGGGGCATCTGCCAGTTGGTTAGTGATGGTTGGCCCCTTGATAGATTTATGCTAGATGAATTTGAGGTCAAACTCAGCAAGCAGCATGAGCCACCGAGCCACACGTTGATTCTGATATGGCTTGGAGTGCATGTACTTGAGAGGGTCGGTGTGAGTGACGACAAAGGTTTTGTGGTTGAGAAGATAGTGGCAGAGCTTGGTGGTAGAAAAGATTAATGCAAAATAGAGTTTCTCAGTATGAGTATACCGAGTTTCATAGTCGACTAGTGTTCGGCTGATGTAGTAAACCACTTGCTCACGATGATGCTCATCTCGGTGCGCGATCATGGCACCTAATGAATGGTTGGTAGTAGAGATATAAAGGTAGAAGGGTTGGTCATCTTTAGGTGGAATGAGGACTGGTGGAGAGACCAGATAGCTTTTGAGGGATTCAAAAGCCTCTTGACAGTCCTCATCCCATTTAAAGGAGACATCCTTCTTAAGGAGGTGATGAAAAGGCTGGCAGCGGTCTGAAAGCTGCAAGATGAAACGGTGAATGGACTGGAGCTTCCCTTGTAAACTGCAAAGCTGCTTGAGATTGGTCGGGGGTGGCATTTCGAGGATAGCGCAGATCTTGGCAGCATCTATCTCGATACCACGGAAGGAAATGATGAAGCTGAGAAGCTTGCCTGAGAGGACCCCAAAGACACACTTCTTGGGGTTAAGGCAGACATTGTATTGCAGAAGGCAAGAAAAGATGATTGTGAGAATGGTCAAGTGGTCACGACAAAGTTTGGACTTGCCGAGAAGGTCATCCACATAGTCCTCCATGATTTTGTGGAGGAGATCATGGAAAATGTAGGTCATGGCGTGCTGATATGTGGCACCAGCATTTTTCAAGCCGAAAGGCATGACTCGATAGCAGAAAGTCCCCCATGGGGTGATAAAGGTAGTCTTGTGCTGATCTTCCAGTGCGATCAAGATTTGATTGTATCCTAAAAACCCATCCATGAGAGATAGCATTTCATGGCCGACCGTGAGATCAACAAGCTGGTCAATGTTAGGAAGAGGGAAGTCATCTTTGGGACAGGCTAGGTTAAGGTCGCGATAGTCTGTGTAGATCCAAATCCCCCCAGTTGCTTTAGTAACTGGGACGATGTTAGAGACCCACTGTGGATAATTGATGGGTTGGATGAAGGAGATAGAAAAAAGGTGCTGAAGTTCCTCTTTGACAAGGAGTGCAACGCGAGGATGCATCTTTTGAAGCTTTTGCCTAACAGGCTTAGCCTCTGGTTTGGTGACAATGTTATGGGTAGCAATGGTGGGGTCGATGCCAGACATGTCGCTGTAAGTCTAGGCAAAGGCCTTGCTATGGTTGGAAAGGAACTGGGCATAGTCAAGCTGCTCCTGAGCGTCTAAAGATTGGCCAATCTTTAAGACATGAGGAACATCAGAAGAAGAAGGGAGGTTTATGTCAATGGTGGATTCATTTAACATAACCTGGGTCTCAGAAGGGAGGAAACGCTGGATGAAAGAGTCATCGGCACCCATGTAGGAAAGGATGGCGTCATCGTCAACGCAGTGGACAGTGTGAATGGTTGCCGACTCATCCTCTACCATGCTAGGAAAAATGAGAGGGAGAGACCTGGACACCCCATTGAGCTGATAGGTCAGGGGTTCCAAGCGAATGGTGTTTATGGAAAAAAAAACTAGGAGGGATGGAAACCACTGACTCCGTAGGTGACGAAGGAGAGATGGGTGAGTTTAGAGGAGATTGGTCAATGGTTGGCTCGGGACAAAGGTCGAAAGGAGCCTGAGTGGGGTCATGATATCTCAGGCCATACCATTTCTTGGCATCGTGATCATTGAGCGACTCGATGGGCTGATGGGAGCCCTACTCATAATGTCTAAAACCGAAACCCTTCCATGCACACCTGTGAAGGTAAGTGTGCGCAAAGGCGGGGTTGCCAAGAAATGAGAAATCTGATGTGAAAGGTTGGGGCGAAGAGAGGGAATTACCATTGGTAGGAGCTTGATTGAGCCCCCCATAGACAAAGTTGGTTCAGAAGTGAGGAGGACCATAAGGCACGACCATCCCGATTTGATGGTCATAATTGGGACTAAGGTGAAGGCGTCCATACTCTTATAGAGTTTGGAACATGTCTAGGGTCAACAAGTGATATTCCCCAAGTGATAGTCGTTGGAAGATGTCTTCCATGGGGTCTTTGGTCAGCGCTTGAAGAGGAGGGGTGAGGGCGACTGCCGATTGCGAACTGGTCAAAGCTTTCGCAGATGGGGGCGGTGCCGGAGTTGACGGCTTGATGGGAATGAGAACATTGTTGGGATGGTAGGTTGTGTTGCAAGTCTTGAAGGGTGAAGGGTCAGTGGGAATGGTGTGGACTTGCCCGTCATGCTCAAACTTCACACAACGGTGCAGGGTGGAGGGTATACAGGCCATGGCACGGATCCAAGGTCAGCCCAGTAGAAGGTTGTATTGAAACTCTCCTTCGATGATATAGAAGAGCTCCGAGACTGTGCGTGGACCAATGCGAATGTGAAGGATGACTGTGCCAATGGTTGTGGTGGTGGTATCATTGAAAGAGCATAAGATCGCATCAATTTTGGAGACATAATTCTTGGGAAGAGCCAGCTGATCAAAGGCATGGGTAGAGATAATGTTGATGCTAGCACCGTCATCAATCATAACGTGTTTAATGCCTGTCTGATCAACATAGGCAGTGATGAAGAGGGCGGCGTCCTGATCTTCCATGTTAGATGTGGGAATCTCAGAATAGCTGAATGTGATGGAGGCGACAGGAGATAAAGAATGGACGAGGGCATCGAGTGGTTGGGGGTCCTCGGGTTGGACCTCCGCTGCCTGCAAGGCTTGGATGAGGGCTTGTCGGTGCTGAGGTGAGGTTTGGATAAGGTCATAAAGAGACATCTTTACAGGTGTCTAGTGAAGCTGCTTCAGCATGGAGTCGTGAATTGGCCCAGAAGAGGAAGACGAAGAAGGCTGGGATGCGCCAAGGATAGAAATTTTAGGCTTAGGTGCAAGAGGTGGCTTGACAAAGGGATAGGTCCAAGGAATGGTAGCTTTTTCTTTTTCCTTGTCCTTTTGCGACCTAGTGGTTATACGAATAGCATTGATTTCAAAAATAGGAGGCGAAGAAGGGGTCATGTCTTGTTGGTGAGATGTTGATGTGGTTGAAGAGGTTGGATGGGAAGGAGTCAGGGTCTGGTCAAGAGTGTCCTCAAGGAGAAGAGTGTCTTTCTCCATATGGCAGTGGATGACGGCCTTGAGGGCATAGCAAGTCTCGGTATCGTGTCCTGGTGTACGATGATATAAGCAAATTTTCGTGTCATCGAACCAGGAGCGCTTGGACCCGAGAGGTTGGAAAGGTCGAATGGGTGGAAGGGTTATGTTGGAGGTCTGCAGAAGTCAGTGCAATATCAACGAGTATGAGCCCACTAAAGGGTCCGCACTAGTTGATATGCATGAGGTTGGTGAATTTTGCTTAGGCGAGGCTGGAAGAGGTTTCTGTACCACCTTATGGGTTGATGCTGCGGTGACAGATGGAGACGGCTCTTTCTTGGTGATTGGTACCCGCTTTTTTGGGAGAGGGACAGCTGGAGGTAGGCAGAGGAAGCAAAGGAGGCAACGAGTTTTGATTGGAGGCCGGAGTGGGAAGGATGCTAGCCAAGGTCAAAGGATGGGGGCCCAAAATGGATGGCAATGGTGACGGGGAAGGAGGCATTCGCTTCTGTGGTCTAGCAGTCTTCTTTGACTTGGTTGGAAGACTACTACTGGTCGAGGTCTGGTCTAGGTCCACCTTCACTTGTGGGTGAGTAAGGGTGGAGACAGGACGAACGCCAAGTGATTTGATGGGCTTAGACGAGATAAATGTAGGTTTTAGTTTTGACGGGTTTGGTCGAGGTTTGAGAGTCTGGTCTTTGTCAAGAGTCTGACGAGATTCTGCCTTGGGAGGATTAGCAGCATGTGATGAGAGGGCACGGGTATGTTGAAGGGCTTTAAGACGCTCCCACAACACCTGAGGCGTCACTTTCCTCAGAGGGAGAAGTTTGATTTTCTCCACTAACCGAGAAAATGGCTGAGAAGAAGATGTTGATGGTTGTGAGGTTGAAGACGAGATGGGTGTAGTGGTCTTAGATGCATGGTATGGTGAAGGCAAGACAGATTTAGATGAAGATGAAGGGGAGACAGGTTCTTCCCTGGGTGGAGAAGAAATCGGGGAGTGAGGCTCCTCTAGCGGGTAAAGGGCAGGGATGATGGTGCCCTCCACTTGCGGCTGAGGAGTAGGAAGGGTCGGGTCCTCCATAGGTAGTAGAAAGGAGGATGGTGAGACCGGTGGTGCTGGTAAAGCCGAGACGTCCTCCAAGATGAGAGAGGTTGATGGAGAACTAGCCGGGGAAAGAGGTTCTTCCACATGTGATGGACTGATTGATGGCCTAACCTCTTGAGGTTAATTGGGGATGAAGGGAGAGACCATATTGACTGTTCGAATGTTGTGCTCATGATTGTCGTCAATTAAGGTCTGGACATTGTTTTGAGTTGGCAGATGATTGGGAAAAGGTTGTTTGAAGATGTCAATGGCCTGATTAGGAGGTGCATTTGGATTGTCTAAGATTAGATCCCCCTTTTCAAGCATATCTTGGATTATGTTCTTAAAAGTTTTGCAATTTTTTGTGTCATGGCCCTTAACACGGTGGAAGCTGCAGAAGTCTTGCTCCCTATACCACGCGGGGATGGCGCGTGAGGGATCGAATTGTGGAGGAGGTCGGGCTTGAGGGAGATTGAGGGCCCCCTGTTTAACAAGATTTTCCAGCACAGACGCATATGATTCTCTGAGAGGAGTATACCGTCATTGTACGTATTTTTGTTGGAATTGGCGAGTGGCACTCTGAGATGTGGATGGCTCAGGCTGATTGGTCAAAGAAGATGAAGGTCTAACAACCATGACATTAGCTGAAGCTTTGGATTTAGAATTGGATGATGATGGCTTAGCAAAAGAAGAGTCATTGGTCTTAGAGCTGGGATTCTTGCTCCGCAACTTGACTTTATTCTCCTCGATGGCACGCAACTCAAGCTTGCGAGCCATCGTGAAGGCCTCGTCAAAAGTGCGAAAGGTTTGAACCCTCAGGGTGGAAGAAATATGTCTGGCGCAGGCTTGGGAAAAGAGTTCAATAAGTTCGGCCTGGGGTAAGGAAAAGGAGAGTTGATTGATGAGGCCTCTCCATCGAGCAACGAAGTCGGCTATGGACTCGTCCTCGAATTGCCAGATAGAATAGAGGTCCGTGATCGAGACCTTCTTGGTTATGTTGATGGAAAAGTGATCGAGGAAGAGCTGGGCCAATTGTGTGAATGAGAAGAGAGAATGGCTGGGAAGGGAGCTATACCAATCGAGCGCAGCACCCGAGAGAGACATAGGAAACGTGCATAAGAGTAACGCATCATCATGGCCAATGAGGTAACAGGCATGTCTGAATGCCCGCAAGTGTTGCTGTGGGTCTTCCTTGCTTTGAAAGTGAGAAAACTTCAGAAGCTCCCACTAGCTAGGATATGGTCTGATTGGGACAGAAGGATGAATGGGCTCATTGTAGATCTGCTTGTATGAGAGAGTGTTGCGCGAGCCTGAAACAGAGGTCTCTAGACTGGTCATCTTGTCCATCAGCATTTTGATGATGTCTGCCAATAGATTGATGGGTGGCATGCCCCCTAAGTCGTAGGGTGCTTGGAAGAGGCTAGGGGAGGCATATGACGTAGTCGGTTGTCCCTGTAAAGGTGCAACATAGGGATAACTAGTCGTAGGGATAGATGAAGAGGCTAAAGGTGGTTGGGTAGAAGGCATAGCTAAGCCCGATGTTGCCACAAGAGGTTGGATTGTGGTAACAAGGGCCAAGGGGTAGGAAGCCACCTTGGTGTTGATAGGGGCTAGGGTAGGCGGAATAGAGATGACAAGGTTCTGAAAAGGAGTGGATAGCGGTTGAGCGGGTTGAGGTTGACAGGGGGCCGGAACCCCGGTGGAAGTGGGCCCAAAGATAGAGGGAGAGGCCACACCTAGAGGATTGGTCAAAGTCTGGTCAGTGGTCAAAGTGATGGCTTGAGTGTCCAAAGGTTGAACTACGGATGCCGTCGATACAGCTGTAGTCGCGACAAGAGAGGTTGGCATTCTGTAGATTGGATTGCCCAAGGAGTCTCACATTTGACTATGCGCGAGATAGTGTTGCAAGGCCTTGATGTTGAGGTCCAAGAATCATTCAAAATCTTGGTCCCCTTCTTGGACAATAGGAGTCTGCGGCAGGGTTGGACGGGTAGGAGTTCTTTCGATCTCCGAGTTGAACTCCATTGTAGGCCTGGTCAGGGACGAGGTAGACGGAAGTGGTTGACGGCTAGCATGGTTGACAAGAGCCTTGGCTTGGCTACGAGTCAAAACCATGCAAGACAAAGAAGGTTCAAGTTTCAAGAACTGTGTTGTTTAGTTTCAGAAAACCAGGATGGAGTCTTTGACAGAGAAGGGACAGGTCTTAGGCTGTTGGTTTTGAAAAAAAAAGGACAGTGACAGAGACCGACGTCGGTTGAAAAACTGATGTCGGTAAGAAATATGGTCGACGTCGGTCAGATAACCGATGCCGGTAATAGGGGAAAGCCGACGTCGGTGAAAGAACTGATGTCGGTGATTGTGTTTTCCAGAGAACCAAAAGATTTGAAGATTCTTGGAAAAATAATGAAGAAAGCGTCCTCACTCACTCAAATAAATAGATGAGAAGAGGAAAACAGAGAGAGACAGACAAGCCTAAGTGATAAATCCTAGGAATTAACTTTAGAAGCTGTGGCTTATGCCTTAGATGAATGTTTGGGGAGATTGGCTATCAAGAAGGTCCTAGAAGAAGCAGTCTAGAGCTGGTTTCGGGTCTTGTTTTAGGTGCTCAAAAATCTGTGTTAGGGTCTGGTACGTGGCCTGGTGCTAAGGAGCGAGCTCCCCTCACTTCACGATTCCAGTGGTTAGCTGGTCTCGCTTAGCCAAGATATACCTCGCCTAGAGTTTATCCTCCGTCAGAGAACGGAGTGGGCTTCCCCCTTGGTGATGAAATCCAAGTAGGGTCACCAGGACGGGTAAGGTATCCACTGGGGGATGAAATCCCAGTCGAGCCTTGTCTCAAGTAAGTTTTATGTTCGTTTTAGTGCATGTGGTTTGGTAGTGTAACATCAAGTGTCTACAATTTATTCAATATGCGTTTAAGTTACTAGATGTGGACTAAAAAGATGCAAGCACAAGTAGAAATGAATGCAAAGTGTTTTAATGCCCAAGTCGAAATGTGATGTTTGTTATGAAGACAAGTTTGAAAAAGGGTTGAGAGTATGACATTGGACTAGTCTAGAATGTGCAAGAAAGAAAAGAAAGATTCTTTTCAAATTCCTGCTTATAGTGTCATTGAGAAGAAAAGAAGGAGGAGAAAAGGTAAGAACCTAATGCTCCTGAATGAATGAAGAAGAAAAGGAACCCAGGAGGAACCTAGGGTCCCACCAGGCGTGCCAGAATGTTTCTATTGCTAATTCGCTTTCTACATTCAAAAGATGAATAAAGAAACTAAGAAAATGGACAAGGCTAGAAGTACCTGGATATAGACTGTGCACCGTAATCCAGACGCTTGTGAGCACCCCTCTTTGGTTGTGGAGGAATGACACCTGCAAAGAAAAAGAACTTGGACAAGAAAATGTTAGATGGATAGGCAGTGGGTTGCCAAGCAAAATCTTGTTCCCGAAAGTGTGAAAACTTCCTCAAGGGAGGTCAACCCACTGATAACAGACAAATAAAAGACCAAGAAAATACAGAATGCCAGAATATAGAAGTGATAAACAGATTAGAAAGGAAAGAAAAGACAAATGATTACCTGAAAGGAGCTGTCGGGCTAATGACAGTCGCTGAGGTCGGAAATGTTGCCGGCGTCAGTTATCTGGTCTGCCGACGTCGGTTATCCTGCCGACGTCGGTTGGGGAAGCGACCGGTGTTGGTCGGGTTGTGGCCTGTGGTCGGGTCTGGTTTGGTTTCTGGACTGTGGACGGGTCCGGTTTGTGAACAAGGTCGAGGCAGAGTTTGGGGACGAATTAGGATGGACTGGGGAATGGTCTGGTTCTGATTAGGTGCCCTGTATAGGGTCTTTGTTGGCAGGGGATGAGGAAGTTGTCTGGGATTGTATAGAAAGGGGGACAGTGTGAGAGGAAGATGGACAGAGGACAGGGCCTGAGAAGGCTTTTCAGTGTCTCAGGGGGAAGGACAGAGGGAGTAGGAGACAGCAGATATGCCAGATAACTAAAAACTTAAACAAAAGAATGAAATAACGGACTCTGCTTACCTTTTAGCTTTGCCGAATGAAGAGTGGGAAAACTGTTGTTGAGACCACAGAAGACTTTGCAAGAGGAAATCTCTGATCAAGAGTCTTTACACCTATTGCTGCTATTGCACGAGGTCCAGATGGAGAAGAGACGAATGCCAAAACGCCAAGAGAATTCAGTTTGCGAGCTCCTAGGTCTAGGGGCTACAACGGATGCAGAAAAGGGGTCTTGAAGGCTGTCGACGCCAGTAGTTTCACCGACGTCAGCCAAAGGGTCGCCGACGTCGGCAGTGGCAGAATGGGGACAAAGACTAAAAATAGCCTCTGCCCATTCTTGCATGCCACCGGGTGAGGGATTGTGGGAAGAACGGTCATGAGGATGCTTAAATGGGCGTGGGAGGAAGATAATGAGAAGATTTGGCATAATAAAGGCTAAGAGGAAGGTGGAGGGATTCAAGAGAGGATCCAAGGTGGCAAGGGTGAGGTGGAAAGGGGGCCACTTAATTAAAATATTTAAGTTATTTTAATCAAATGAATGGAGAGGACTAAGGCCAAGGGTTAGGATATGGGTTTGAGGCGGACAAGGGGGAGAACCAAGGTGCAGACACATTTGCGGGGTCTACAATAGGTTTGATTGATTTGAAAATGGGAATGTAGATTTATATAAATATTCCATGCGTACAAAATTTTTAACACACTGTTATGTATTATTAAACATAAAGGTATACATTATTCATCTAAGAGAAAGGAGACATAGGGTTATATAGAGTTCAATGTTGCCATATAAACGTGAAATGTAGCCTTGAAAAACATTAGCACAACCATAAGAGGTTAAGACACAATCTATACAGGAGGTCAAAACTCAGTCCAATTTTAAATAATACTCTAACTAAATTATAACACATGTACACTTGTTGATAAAACAAAACTAAGATGCTGACTCACTATTTTTAGACACAGGTCTAAAAATGAATAAGCATTGTGAGTAACAAATAAACAACACACTAGTTTAATTATTAAATACTACCTTTTGTATCTAGGTGTGGTTTAAAATAGGAATACATGTAGTCAAAAGTGTATTAAAAATTCAAGTCTGTAAATAATTAAAACTCATCCTTGAATAAAGTCATAATATGTTAAAAATTGACCCAATACAATGCATGGGTTAAGAATGAGTATTCAACATTGCCTAAAAAAGAGTACTATGAAGCCTCTAAATTCTATCGTGTAGGGTTGAGGAGATATAACGTAATAGACATGAAAATAAAACATGACACCTAGAATAATTGCACAGACTATAAGTAAAATGTAAGCCTTAAAGAATTTATTACATAGTCAAAGGATAATAAAACATGACATCTAAAATATAATGTAGTCCTTATGTAAAGAGACATAGGGATTATATAAGATGATTCACTAAAAGGATAGACACTACCCATAAGAGTTTTAAACATAGGATATGAAAATAAAATACCATCCTATTAATTTGAATGCTGGCCATAAGAAACAATGCAACTATATATATATATATATATATATATATATATATATATATATATATATATATATATATATATATATATATATATATATATACAGTTAGGTTTCATAATTATTTATATGTATGTGTGTTATATATTCTCTTATTAACACACATACATATAAATAATTATGAAACCTAACTGTATATTCTACTAGAGATTTCTCTTCTTTTCCTTCTAACTTCCTTCTTCCAAATTCTCCTCTCTCTCTGTGTCTCCTTCATTCTCTAAGCCTTCTCCTTAATTTATATTACTATTTCCTCTTCATATGCTACACCACCCACTTTTGAATGCATTCTCTCTTCCACTTTGCTATCCATGCATAGTCTTCTTTTAATTTCCTTAATTTATACTTAAGTTCACTCATTTACTAACTTTTAATTTAATTTATGCATGTATCTAAAAGGATAATTTAATTCAATAAATAATTATATATATTTCCTAATTTTAAAGTAAATTCTACATGAATTTCAAGATTGTATTTAACTCAAGTTCTAAATTTATTAACTTCTATTAATTTCTTTTATTTTACTTTAATTTATAGAACTGACATCAAAACATGCTAATTCAACTAAAATAATATTAAAATCTATTTTCTCAATTTTCAAGTAAATTTCATGCATAATTCTAATTTTAAGGAAAATAATCTTTATAAGGATAATTATGTCATTAATTCCCTTTTTTTATTTGAAAGATAATTATTCCCATAATTATTATATCTATTAGCATTAATATTTATTATTTGATTTAATATTCAAAAATCAAATTAATTAAAAAATAAATCTAATGCATACTAATATTAATTCCACACACACAAATTACCACAAGCAATACACACTAACATTTTTACATAAATATCCTTTGATATCTACTCTATGTGTGTGTGTGTGCATGGCCATTAGCATTTCCCACTAATAATCCCATAATCACTCCATCTAGCTGATCCTCTTTGATGGTGCTCTCCCTCATCAAGCTCTGAGGGTAAGACCTATCCTACATCCACCTCACAACAAGAAGGTAGTTAGTCTGAGTCATAATAAACCAATGATGTAAAACTAACATTTATACATCCTCAATATATATAATAATCAAAATATAATTATCATGTGATGTATACAAATCAATAATACCACTATCCCATACCAATTTATGTCAAAATTCTCAATTAAAGCAATGGTAATTAGATAATGACCATACTAATACATGATTAAAGGTTTATTTGACATAAGGTGAAATTAGGATGTGCATCCTCCCTCCCTAAAATTAGTCATCACCTTGATGACTGTTATTCAAGAAAAAGTTATGATTAATAAACAAAGTTTAACAACATAAAAACATAGTATCATGTAACATATCATAGAAAATTCACTTGAAGAATTTACACTAGTTCTCCTAACACTATTATAGAGAATTGGTCCCACAAGACCCTACTCTATGACATTTCCCTTCCATTCAAACAAGTTTCATGAAAGTCACTTTATGCTGATTGGTTTTATCGTGACCATTTTAGGGTCTAGAACCATAAGAAAAGTATAATAATAACTCAGTAAAATTTTAACTACTAACTCAGTAACACATGAGATCATCCCAAAAACCAAAAAAAATGATCATATAACTGAATTTGACAAGTTTGTCCTATCATATCCCATATTCAATAAATGCATTTATCGAATCCAACTCATTAACAATCAAGTCAATGTGAGGCTAATTAAGATACCATCTTATCACTTAGAACTCGCGTTCTTATTTTACTAATAATCTTTCAAGTTGTCATGATTAGATGATCTATAAAAGGTGCACAAGGTTCACAAATCAATCCAATGGATCATAATAATCAATGTTATATGCTAAAGGATTATATATATACTAACATATATAATATAAATCATATAATCATCCCAAGATTGAATTAAGTTGCTACTAATCAATCAAAACTAGTATCATATCTTACAACTTAACTATTAGTGTTATATTCATAGAATAAACAAATAATATCATGATTTATATAGCATATAAAGGCTAAGGATTATTCCATCCTTAACACATTATAAGCTAGACAATATCTCCTTACTTGCACGACTAGCACACAACAAGTTAAAAAAATTTATATCAACCTTTAGGCTTACCAATATGTTTGACATATTTTATACCTTACTTTCTCCTAACAAAATGTACACATATTACTCTATAAAACAACATGCTCTAATAAGAGAATATTATTAGTCTAAACAAAGGTATATAAATACATAATAGTTGTAATTAACTAGAGTTAATATAAATTCAATGTTAGCCACTCCTCGTAGTCAATTTCATAAGTTATATAAAATAGTGACTCTAAAAAGTCACAAATAGAAATTAGAGAACTTAACATTGAAATCCATATTTCCAAACACTATTCACTTACCAAACTTGTAAGTGTAGTATGATCACCTAATTCCACAATATGAAAGAGAATAATAACCATAAGGATGCATCATTCCCTTCAATCTTAGAACTTTTATCAATGATAAATAGTAACATTATGCCATGAACTCAAGGAAATAAAGCAACAATTTAGAAACAAGTTTATGCCTGCAGAAACTCTAAATCAACATCTTGAACATGTGAATCTTCTTGATAGCTAAAAAAGATGTAAAAGGAGAGTGACAACATAACAACTCACCTCTAAAATAATTAAGATAGATGACTCTTTTTCTCAAGTCTAAACAATATAAGGATTTTAATCCACATAACAACTTTTAATACAAAGGAAATCACAATCATGATATCTATACCCAAATATAAGAAATTTTCCACTGCACTAAGTGGTGCCACCGTAGAATGGTCTTATATGATTCCCACTTATAGGATCTATGTAAATAAGACATAACTAGGAATAATTAATTAAGTGATAAGCACTCCATGCTTTTAAAATACTCATAACACAAAACATAAATGGTGAACGTGTTTCAATAAAGACATAATCTCACTCAAGGTGTTCAATCTAAAAGTCAAAAATATGGTAGAAAATTGTAGTTCACACTCATGAACTAAGATATGTACTCACCTACCCAAAAAATTAAAAAAATTATCACCAATGAGACATTCGATAAACTAACCCTTTAACAACTCTAAGTAGGTATGAATTCTATAAATTACACACTTAATGTACCATACATACCTACATATTTCTCCTTTATGTTACATAGAAAGGTATGAAAATGTTAATAGACTCATTAAGTCCTAGAGTTTGAGCCACAACTCTGATAACAAATGTGACAACCATTCAAGTTGTACTTAATAAAATGCATATTTTTTTAAAAATAATTAAACAATTGATATTCATTCCACAAAATAAAACAATATAGCATAAATCATCCATAACTAAGAATAATAGTACTTCAAATTCAAATATTGCATACAATATTTATCTTATAAAACTCTATAGAAACTAATACAATAGGACATGTCTACGGATGGTCTAAAAATATAATATCTACTATTCAAATATAGAATTACATAATACAATTACATTCTTTCAATCATACAACCTAGTACAATAACTAGATACCAAGATCTCTAGAGCTCGAGTTGAACCAACTCATGTATCACTGATAATCTCAAGTGTCATCTCCAAGTAGTACTATCTGATTGCTTTACCATACCAACCACAGACCAATAATCCCCCACATAATCTATTATTAGGAAATGGCCCTCCCTTCATGGATAGGTAGATAGAATGGTGTGAGAATCTAGTGAGATGAGGTAGTACCCCATGTGCTGTAATATTTCAAAAAAATTGTATTGTACCATAAAAAAAT
>JARHVA010002892.1:1475000-1537500 GCA_037957365.1 Torreya grandis | reverse complement strand
TCATATTATGGAAGACATATGTAGGGAATATGTTTTTCATTTTATAGAGACATGAAATAAAATTTACACACACACAAAGAGAGAGGTGTGTGTGTGTGTGTGTGTGTGTGTGTGTGTGTGTGTGTGTGTGTGTGTGTGTGTGTGTGTGTGTGTGTGTGTGTGTGTGTGTGTGTGTGTGTGTGTGTGTCTATATATATACATGTATTTTAAGCTTTTAGGACTTAGTGAATGTAAATATTATGTTATTAAAGAGCTAAGTATAGTAAATGAGGGTAAAAATTACAATAAATATAGCCACTAATTTGTTATAGAATTGACTAAATTTGACCTTTCTATAAATAAAAATAAATTATGTAAATGAGAACTTAGCTTGAAAATAATTGAGATGGGTGATCGATAGGCTAAAATTGAGGTAGAGGTTGGTCTACATGTCATAAATAAGATCCAATTTTCAAAATCCCTTCTAAATACTAGCATCATAATTGGACATTATCACTATGTGGTGTTAGTGTCCCTTCTTTGGTGGTAGTGTCCTTTATGTAGGACTATTTTGACATTCTAGGTGTACCTATGACTGGATTTGACAAGCCTATTCCTTCATTCATGAGTTTTAAACCCTTTAGATGGCCTACTTTGACTAATTTTATGATCAATCCCTAATCATATATGTTGTTAGGGAATATAATTGACACAATAATAAATGTGTGTTTTTTAGTGGGATAAGCTAGACATCCTCAACACTCCCTTGTGATGAGAGTTACTTACATACCAATACTCTAAATATGGATCAATCCCAATGTATTTATCCCCACTTAAGTGTTTGTGCAAGTGCAAGTGAAGCTAGTATGATTATTGACTTGAGTGTTTTAAATATGCTTGAGACTAAAATATAAGTAATATGAACTTAGGAATGATATAGATGGTAGTATGTAGAAGTACAATATAATAAGGGTTGAAAACATTAATTGTGCACAATTTATTGTAATTTTATATGTGTGATCTACATCTCATTTCCATCTAGTGGATAAATGGATAAAATTCATGTATTTATATTTTTTTTATGATTGTGCAAGTGCTAAAAGAGGTCTAAACAAATCCTAGAAGGTCTAATATTTAAAAAGATATCTATTTGTGTAAAAGTGAGGGAAAGGATAGTAACACTAATATTGGGACACTAGCATCATGTGGTGCTACTATCACTATAATAGTGCAAGTGTCTAGGTGGCAAAAGATGGTGTAGAAACCATGCCTCTCATCAACATCATGGGAACTACTATTTCCAAGTTTATCCTTAACTAGATCACTTATCATTTTGGAGTTCCCCATACTATCATTTTAGATAATGTCATCAATTTCAAGAATAAAGACATGAATAAGTTATGTGCTAAATTCAAAATATCTCACAAATTTTCCACACCTTATCATCCATAGTACAATGTCCAAGCCAAGGACACTAATAAAATTATTTAAAAAATCCTCCAAAATACCATCCATGAAACTCTTATGGATTGACATCTTCATTTATATCCTATACTTTGGGTTTCTCATACTATCATTCATAGCACCATAGGGGCAACACCATTTTTGCTAGTCTATGGTTCCAAGTCTATCCTACCATTAGAAGTTGAGATTCCTTAATTACATATATCTCTTCATGGTATCATTCTTGATGAAGAATTATGTGAAACTTACCTTAATTTTCTTTATCTTCTTGATGAACATCATTTAACTAATCTACAACATAATCATCAATGCAAGGCTTGTATCACCAAGTAACATAATAAGAAGGTCAAAGGTCACATTTATAATATTGGTGATCTAGTCCTTAAATTAGACTATAACCATGATAAATAAGGTAAATACACCCCAAAAAATGGTGGGAGCCTTATTTAGTGAAAGATAGTCTTGGTCCTAACTTGGTCCTAACACCTATCACTTCCAAACTGATAAATGTTTTGTTTTCAAAGAGCCCACTAATGCATAATTATTGATTAAATATTTTACCTAGATATTTGTATTATTATCAAAATTTTATATACTATCCTACTAACACTTTATATAGTATTACTACATGGGTCTCACCCTCTATAACAATTTATTTTTTTTGCACACCTTAGTTCCTCTTAGTCTTTGGTTTCTTTTTTCTCATAAGTTACATTGTAATACCATGAATAGGATTAAGCCTTCATAACAAATATTATTTTTTCATTTATTACACCCACGTGGGTTTTTATTTTATGATTTTTAGTGTAATACCATGAATAGGACCAAGCTCTTCTCATAAAATTACCATATTATTTTAAAACATCTTTACCAAACTAAGTGTTCCTTTTCTAGAATGTTAAGAAATGGTTATAAGTTTGTGATATGATATTATTAGCTTTATTTTTTTTCTTGTGTAGATAAAAATTTCATAAAAAACTATGCTAACATGTTTCCATACACTTTCATACATTCTTATGATAAATAATCATACTTACCTGTCATTGTATCCCTTTTTACATTGTCACAATTTTTTGTGATTTGAAGTAATTCAAATTATTTCATGTTCATTCCCATTGATTTCCTCTCCTTTCATTCCAATTTGTGTAAAATAAGGTCAAAGTCAATATAACACTTTTATTTCACCTGGATAAACAAGACTCTTAGACACCATGCTCTCTAATTTTTCTTTCTTAGCAACTAAGTCCCATGTTTTCAAATGATAGTCATTTTTAACACCCATGTTTGGTTCTCTAAATCTATATGGAGGAGGAATATAAAAAAACATCAAAATTTAAAGGTTAAATCACTTTAAAATAAAATATAATGATCAAAATATAACATACAAAGTCAAAAGTAAAAATCACACCAAAATATGCAATTCATAACACATTTCCTATACCTAATTAAAGATCAAACTCCTTAATCAGTGTCATGATAGAGACAAGGTTTATTCAGGTGTGATAGGACAATATATTAGGATATGAGAATAAAAATAATCTATGGTGCTCCCTAATTTCTGACACAAGTACCCAATATTTGCAGTATATCGATAGTTCTATAAGGGGTCCTAAGGAATGGGGAACACCTTATGAGAAAGTATGTCCATTCTAATTTTAATGCATATAACCCTCATGGGATGATATTCATACTTCATTTTATGACATTATATTTGTCTGGTTATAAAAATTTCTTTAGAGACCTTAATGTTGACAATCATCTTATTTTGACAAACTCAATTTAAGTGTCTCGACTTTAATAAAGAGTTTCTCTAACTTGATTTTTACTTCATTTACCCCACCACCCATTTCATTCCCCACCTTGGAAAGCAAGTTTGATTATAAATATATTTTAACACTTATTTATTTCCTCTTATTCATATCTCAAAAAAATATATCACTACTTTCTTTCAATTTTATCCATCCTTCGAACAAAATAGTATGCTTGGGTGACTATGGATTACTTTCTTTACACCATTATTTTACATTTATAGAATTGCCCTAGTTTATTTACAAATTTTCTATTATGTTACCTCCTTTTTTTGGACAAATTCATCCATTTCTATATATTTTTTACTTCCTTTTTTATACAGCTACGTTCATTTCTATTTTTAGTACTTTTTCCATTCTTGAGTGAGGTTGGATTGTTACTTATCACTCACCAATGTTGTTTTCCATTTTATGTCATTTTTTCATTGACGATTGAGTAAATATTTTTAATTCTCACTCATAAATGTTGTTTTTCCATTGCTTCCCCATCTAATTTTAAGTAAGGATTGTTATTGATTTCACATTTATGTTTGATTATCATTTGTTTACTTGTATCCTTAGTTTGACTTGTTTTATTTACCTTTCTTACTTAAGGTTTACTTGTTTGAGTTTTTAAGTCATTTAGTAGCCTTGGATTTTTGGTTACCTAATTTAATCTAAAGTTTAACGTGGTAATTTAATCCTAACTTTGCATTTATCACACTAGCTTACCAAATTTCCAAGTACATCATGCCAACATTGTTTTAGTTATCTTGGATTTCCTACATTTATTTATTTTTTATCTTTAGTTTTGTATCCTTGGGTTTGTCCAAAGTAATATATGTGCCCCCATGATCAAAACTAAAAACACAATAGACAAACATCCAATAATAAAGGTAATTCAAGTTACACATACATTACTTTTATTTATTTCATTTCAATTATTTCTTTTTATTAATTTTATGATTTAAAATACTGCAATTTATTTAACTTCCATGTTGTGTGTTTCTATGTTCTTTTCTTAAAATAGCATCCCCTATTGTACCTAAGTGACATGTGATGATATTAGATTAGGGCATATGTATACACATAATATTTTCAAAATTCATCAATTACTAATGTTTTATCTCTTATAGGAACCCATCAAGTCTCAATCTCTTTGAGTGTATGCCTTAAATGGTCCACTCAAATAGGGGTGAAAAGACCATTGGTAATTCATAGGATTATTGTCCCTTGTATCACCACTTTCTATCTACATAACCATCTCTTTTACATTTCCCTAATATTTTTCTCCTCTCTTACACACTCCTCCAAGAAATTCACTACCTTACTTATCTCCTATCTAAGCCTAAAATATTTTTAAAAATTTATCAAATAATGTTAGCCTATGCTAAATTTATATTCTAATTTATATTTAAACATTGCAGATCTAGGCATGCCTTAATTGACCTAGATTGGAACCTAACTTATTTTTATTAATTAAAAATGTAATGTCAAATTGGGCTAACCTTATTAGCTAAATTTTTGGAAAGGTTTAGGGTTAGATTCAAATATATATACACATTCATTTCACTATTTATTAAAGAGAAAAAGAATATTATATTGTGCATATGCTTATCCACCATTCTAATTGAGGATCATTACTTAGGGTTTTAATACTGTATTTGGAGATATAGATCTTGTCATGTGGAGAAGTATTTTGGATGAATAGAGAAGTTGTGTATCCTAGATCTAACTTATCCTTGTTATCCTTACATAACATAATAACCTTTTGTGAAGCACCTTGGCCAAGGGAGAGATTGAGGCTCGACAGGTTCATCTTCAAAACTAAGTATTCCTAACTTTCTTCCTCCTTTGTTAAAGTAGATAAAGTAACTTTTATACTTATCTCCCATGTATTAGGGTTATATATATATATATATATATATATATATATATATATATCAAAATTATTCTATGCATGTTTACTTTTTATGTTTATTAACCCCACTTTGTGCCACAAGCTTTGGTGATAACTAGATTATATTTTAATTTACATGTCATTTACTTAGTTAATATGAAAACATAGGACCTAGATAGGGTTATTGAATAATATTACTTGACTAGAGGATTTGGAAACCTCTCTAGTGATGTTATTATCATAAGAGATCCATTGGTTAGGTCTAGTGAATCCATCTTAGTCATGACCACAAATATCTAATGTATCAACAAACAAAAGAGTAATTAAGATTTATCTTCTCTAAGCTAAGATTGATTAATAGGTCAATTGCATTTTCCTTTGTATACACTTTAGGCCCGCTTGCCCAAACCTTGATCATAATAATCAAATTATTGTAGATATTTTTGACTAAACCCATACTACTATGAAAGTTGAGCCTAATTTTGGAGAGGTAGATTTGCATATTTTACTTGTTTTACTTGTGCTTGTTGTACTATTTATTACTTTGATTGTGCTTTATGAACCTCTTTTGTTTTGAATTATGCTTTGGTAACCTTTTTTGTACTATTTTTGAATTTGACCCTTTTTAAAATTATAGATATGACATTGTAGTTTGTTTGGATGATGTGTCATTATTTGAGTCATCTTTATCCATTATCTATTGTATTTTTCTTTTTAATTCTAAACATGAATTATTGTGGTGCCTATGCATTCTATGATATCCACAATAATATCTGGATCACCTCACTAAATGTATAGAGGAAGTAGGTTTATCAACTTAGCTTTAATCATTTCCCTTCGTATCTCACTTAAAATATTATTGGACCCTTGTGATCTTTTTAAATTACTTATAATATATGCATTGTGTTGTATTTTATGATTTGGATATCAAAGGGTGATAGGTATAACTTTGTTAAGTGTAGATGCATATATATGGTGTATACTAACATATTCTAAAGATTGTATATATTTAATGTGATTTGCCAATAATGTGACCTTTTAACTTAATAACTAATTTTGATTTTATAATTATGATATTAACTTTTTCATACTAATAATTTTATCCCTTAAAGTCTCATAAGTGTAGACCCTAGCTACTTTTGAATTAACATGAAGTCACGCACCTTGTAGGGGATAAGTGTGGATAGGCTGAGTATGGACATTAGTAATAATAGTATAGGATGCTTAATCTTATGGAGGAATGATATCATGGACCTAGTTAGAGGGAAAGTAGATATCACCCTTATGGGGATGAGGAGGAGAAGGGGATTCCTTCATATGCATATGATATGACATTAAAACTTGAAACCTAGTTATTAGCTTATTTAATAGATCCTCTATGTATGTAAGGATTTGTTTCTTAATTGAATTTTACATAAGAGAACAATAACTTGATAGAGGTATAATGAAATATGACACACATTTCAATTGATATAAAACATCATGTATTCATGTGTTTATGTCTTTCTGAGTTCATTATGAATTAAAGGAAACAAACATACAAATGAAAGTATTAGACTTTGAAACAAAAATTAATAAACTTATTATGTCATTATGGTCATGACTATATCAAATAAAATTAAAATATGTATGGATCTTAAATCTAAGGTGGGTCTTATAGGGATAGAAACATAAATCCTAGGGTTATCTAGGGTTACAGTTTATGAAATTTTCAAAGTAAGTTAGGTTTGATAAATGTTTTAACCTTTTAGGAATTAGAGGTATGTAAGTATTATATTGTTAAAGATTTGAGTATAACAAATTAGGGTATAAATATGTAATAAATATAACCATTGATTTGCTACAAAATTGATTAAATTTAACCTTTCTAAAAATAACAATAATAATCTAAATGAGAAATTATCTTGAAAATGACTAAGATAGATTATTTGAAAGCTAAAACCTAAGTAAAAGGCTGGTGTGAATGTCATAAACAAGATCTAGGTGTCAAAACCCCTTCTAGATAATGGCACCCTAATTAGACAGTAGCATCATGTGGTACTAGTGTCTCTATTTTGGTGGTAGTGTCCTCTATAAAGGAATGTTCTAAGCTTTTGGGTGCACCCGTGTTTGGGTGTATCAAGATTATTTCTACATGCATTAATTTTGAAACCTTGAAGATGGCTTATTTTAACTAATTTTATAAGCAAAACCTAATCCTCCATATTTCTAGGTCATCTGATTGATACACGAAAAAAGTGATTTTGTTAGTGGGGTGGGCTTGACATCATCAACACCCCACTATGATGAGAGTTACTTACATACAAATACATTGAATAGGGATCAATCCCAATGTATTTGTCCCCACTTTAGTTATAGTACAAGTGAAAGTGAAGCTAGTATGATTGTTTACTTGAGTGTTTTAAATGTGCTTGAGACTAGAATTATGAGTAATCTAAGATTAGGAATGTTATAAATGATATAATATATAAGAGTAGGTAAGAACAAATATTGATAACCTTAATTTTTGCACAAGTTATTCTAAGAATTTCTCTCAATTTTTGCTCATTTCTTAATTAAGAAGAAGGTTAAAAACTAGTAATAAGGGTGTGGTAGAAGAACTTGGTTATTGTGTGTGCATGATCTAAACAAGTGTGAAGAGATCATATTTATCTTGGGTATAATGAAATGTATATAAGAAAACACTACAAAAATAGGTTGTTAGAAAGATAGTAAGGTGGATTGCCTAGCATGAGCTAGATCCAAGAAGCATGAGCTTGCTAAGAGGCTATCAATCTACTCTTTGATAAAAATAAAGTTGAAAGAGATACATATGAAATACTTGGATCAAATAATAGAAATAAATAAAATTAAATACAAGAAGAAATAGATTTTGATAAAGAAAATAAACTAAATATAGCAATATTGAGTTAATACTAGTACTAAAATAGATCAAGTCAGGATCAAAAAATCAATCAAGAATCCATGAATAAGAAAGGACATATATAGTTAGATTTGGCTGGTGGTAAGGGGTTATAAATAAATTACTATTATTCTTTACCATAGTGACCATTGGTTGTGAGGGTGACCATTAGTGGTTAATCTAGTTGTTAGTAATTGGGTAACCATCAATGGTTGGAGGTGACTGTGGGTAGTTATGCTGCCCATTGGTAGTTATCTATGGGTTTTTAATTTGATCAAAAGGGAGTTATAGAATGGGTCAATGATTAGGTAAGGGTTTTTTAAGGGTCTAGTTAGGGACAAGTAAGTTGGAAGATAGGTGTAGGAGGTCTAATTCAAGCCTAAAAGTCAAAAACCAAATAAACAAAGCTAAAATACAAAATGTACTTGTTGGTTGATGATGGAGCAATTTTGGTAGAATAATAGTACTTTTCTTCAAGAAATTTTTTTGTATAGATTTAGATCTTTTTTGTAGTTGATAAATTATTGGAAGGAAGACTGGTTGGTTGAGAGCTTGATCACCTGTGTACTAGAATGCTTGTTTGATATTTGAAAGTGATGGATCTATTTCACCTCATAATCCCCTCCTTTTATAGGCAAAGAAAGATGGAGGATATATGTTTCCCTAGAGGGTTAGGCTACTAATTTCAATGCTTAATATTTTGTTAGTACTAGGTAAGGTGAACATATTAAATTGAGTCATGTTAGCTTTGCACACATCTAGTATTTATGTTAGAATGAGGAAGACCTGACCATTGATGATCAACCTAACTGTCAGTGGTTATGTTGACCATTGGTGGTCAAGTGTCTAGAGGTAAAGGGGTTAAGGTGAGTTAAATGGGTTGGGTTAAGGGTTAGTTAGTGAGTTAGTGAGTTTAATTAGTTATTTAACTAACTAGACCTAAGGTCTGATGGGTTGATTAGTGGGTCAAGAAGGATTGCGTGGTCCCTAAGGGGTCTTGAGGCATTCTGACATCTAGAATCATTATGTGTAGTTTTATAGTGTCTAGATTTTACCCCTTTTTATTATGTAGCTTTCAATAAATAAGTTATAAAACAAAAATGGATTATTGGTCAAAGGTCTAGTTGCCTTGAGTATAGGATTTGTTCTCACTCAAAATAGGATTCAATAAGGTGAAACCAAAATAGAGCTAGGGTTTGATAAGTGTTTTATGGTGAGTCTTGAGCTTGGTGACAAAGGTGGTTGGGAAATTTGAAGTATAAACATGCTCAAAAAATGTGACTAAGTGTAATAACTAAGATCATGCAAAAACTAAGGTCACCATAGTTGGTAAAAATAAGGTTGATTCTAGAAGGACTAGTGATGAGATAACTAAGCCATAGTGTTAGCCTTAGTTGATCAGGTTATTCCTATCAAGTCTTCTAGGCAAAGTAGGTGTTTTCATAGGTATATAAGGTAGGAATTGCTCCTTTGAAAAACACAAATGGTCTTGTGTGCACTAGGTGGTATAAATTCAAATGTTAAATATGGCAAGGTTGGTCAATGTGGTCAAAAGGGATAAATGCAAGGTCATTGCAAAAATATGCCATAGTTCAGGCCAAAAATGGCCAACATTGAGGTGGATGTGGTTGGGTGGTCAAAAAGGGTATTCTTTGAAAGTTGGTTGTGGTTTGGTGGAGAAGCTAATCTCCAAAAAATATGGAATTAAGGTGTTGATGCCTTTTTTTTTTAATGTGGATTCCTTGACCATTGATGGTCAGGGGTCCCAAACTCAACCATCAACAATCATCCTATCTATCGATGGTCAGGAAAAAACCTAAAACTATAAAACATAAAAAGTGAAAATGATAATTCCTTTTTATTTTTTGCTTTTGACTCTCATAACTTATGTGCTCTTGGTGATTTGGAATTTTATGAGTGATAATAATGATGAGGTGGGGTTGAATGTTGACTAGGTGGTTGTTGATTGGTGTGAGGCACATGTTGAGGTAATTACCATAAGACCAAAGATGCAACATGGATGAGGATGTGGTCAGGGAGTGTGATGTGGGATTTATCCTTGATAAAAGTTGAGGAATGAGGTAGATGGTGTCTTAAATTATTATATTAGTTGATTAGGTTAGTTGAATTTGAATTTGGTTATTTTGTGTTGGTTTTGGTAGGGTTTTCAGGGATTTTCCTTAAATTTAGGTTTTAAGTGTGATTGGTAAAATTAGTAGGTGAAAATCATAATCGAAGGATTAGTTTGGTTGGGGGTAGGGTAGAGAGCAGGGACAAGTAGTTTATTTGTTGAATTTTAATGTTTTGTGTGGGTTTAGGAAGGTATGTTCAAGTGTTTTTTTGTTGATGGTCAGACACAGTAAACATCAGTAGTCATACCTAACCATCGATGATGAGACTTGACCATCGATGGTTGACTACCAAATCTAAATGGTCATTTGATTATCAGTGGTTGTAGTGACCATCAGTGGTTAGGTTAATGGTGAAGGTGTTCAATAAAAGTTTGTAATAAAATGGATTAGGTTTTAAAATATTTTTAGTGTTCAAAATACTAAGGGTTGGTTTAGATAGGGTAGCTTTCAAGTAGGAGTGGTGTGTTGAAATATTAGTGGGTTAGGGTAGGTTTCTTTATAAAAGAGTTAAGGCTAAAGGTAAGTTCAAAATGCTTTAGAATTATAAGGGTATAATTAAAATAGGTTTATTTAGGTGGGTTTAGGTTGAATGAATGAAGTGAGAGAATATGAGTAATGGTAATAGAAAACTAAATGTGCATGCTAACTTTAAATTTTACAGACACAAGATGAGATCCAAATGAGGGATCAAGTTCCTCAAATCTTTGTAGAGATCCATAGAGAGATGATTGGTGATGACTAGACACATATGGAAGAGGTTAGCCTAAGAGCCATGATGCATTTTCAATACATGCCAAGAGATGTGGTTATGATCATGGCCCTCATCGAAAGATGGGATCCAGCCATGAATACCTTCCTCTTACTGATAGGAGAGATGATCATCCTAATAGATGATGTTCATAAGATCACATGGTTAACCATTTATGGGGAGTTAATATACCATATTGAGAGAAAGGAGAGGGATGATCATATGGAGCTTCTGTATAGTGAGGATGATGATGATGATGATGATGATGATGATGATGATGATGATGATGATGATGATGATGATGATGATGATGATGATGGTAGTCTCTTATTTTTCATTACCAAATTTAAGCAATGGGTGGTTTCCTTATTTATTGCTAAGAGTGTTCATGGACATGTTACTTAGTAGGATGGTGTTTGGGTGGGCACTAGTTTTGTTATTTTAGATATATAGGGAGCTATGGGGATTTTAAGCTCACTGATAATATAGGATCAACATGGGGTTTATAATCCATTGTTGGTATTATGATCATATAAAGGTTCTAAGGTGATGGGGCTACCATGGGAGGGCTAAACTTAAATGGACTTTAGAGTGTGTTTCATGTGGTGGAGGTGTGACTATGCACTCATATGAGATAGAGGAGGTATGAGGGATATTTACTAGTTTAGGGATGCATTTGATGGTTTAGTTGTAGGGGATGTGGTTTAGAGGTTGTATGTCAGTTTTCTTAGGTGGGCTCACTATACTTAACATACATTGTCATTATAGAGCTAGAGATGGATCTATGGTAGGAGAGAGGGTGAGAATGATCTCATCCCATTTGATAGAGTTTGTAGGCATTTAAACCTAGTGTAGGGGATTTTAGGTCCATTTTCAAGGTACAAGAGGGAGGATGTTGAGTTTTTGCTTCTCGAGCCATAGCCAGAGGAGGTAGTCCTAGATCATGAGGAGATACCAGTCAGAGTAGAGGTTGATGATGATAATTTTTTTAATGGCTATGCAACATGGTACCAAAACCTTTATGTATCAATTGATTTTGGGTAGGATGATGGGGGTTGGTAGGCCATGGATGTAGATCCACCTAGTGGGGGTCTAAAAGTACAAGTACAGGGAGGTGGCCCTAATAGACAGGTAAGAGCAAAATTAGCCAATGTATAGACACAAATTATACCTTTATAGGGGAAGGTGGTGACATAATATGGCTAGATTATGACATTATAGGGGTCAGGTTACCACCATGATAGGTGAGAGAGATCAGGCTAGGACCTCACTAGGCTTGGTAGCCTAGGAGAGGGACACTTTGAGATATAAGGGAAGAGTAGTGATAGCACCAAAAAGACCACCAAGTACCATCCCTATGTCATATTACTTGGTGATAGTGGAGGAGTTAAGGTATTATGAGGCCATAGTTCTGACATAGTATCTAGATCAGCCCCGATGGGGTGAGTACAGAGCTAGTGTGGAAGGTGGTGTTATTATGGTAACTTCATGTCAGTGGGGCACATTGGTGGCTATATAGGTAGGCATATCAAGAAGATTGACACTAGATGGAAGCGGTAGTACAAGAGGGGCCAATGGTAGTGGTATCCTAAGGGCATGATATGATATGATATAATGTATAGATATAGATGTACATGATTTTGAGACTAACCTATGTGTTGATGTAGTGAGATATACATGTTTTGAGGGAGAGATAAACATTTTTACATGTAGTTATTAATTTGATGATATGATGTATGTGATGCTCATGATGATATATAGATGTGATGTATGTTTTATGGTTCATGGCTTTGATGTTTTGGTGTTTTATGCTTTATAAGATGTGGACTTAGTAGCTTAGGCATGTGATGGATATGGATGATGTTTTATTTTGTTTATGGATATTATGTTGATGATTATGGAAAGTTTGATTATGGTTATGATGTTATTGATGGTCATAGATATATGATGTGGTTTATGAGTAAGGATAGGATGATCATCATGGCTATAGATATATGATGTGGTTTATTTCATTGATTATGAATGTGATGTTCCAAATATGGTTATGATGTTTATGATTTAATGTTAATGTTTTATGATCATGGATATGTGATGTGTTAAATATGGTTATGATGTTAATCAAAGAACATAAAGTAAGTTAGATAACAAAATAGATGTGGGAAAAGAGATAAGAATCATGAGACATATGTCTACATGAACCAATGATGAGAGGATGAGGAAAGAGCATGATGTTTTTTCATTATTAAGGACAAAACAAAACCAAAGTATAGATTTTCTTAGGGAAAATAGGCCTTTCAAAGCTTTGCATTAGTATGCTTTGGTTGATAAAAAGGTGTCTTGATCACATTATGTCAAGTAATCTCATAATACCTTGATTTGTAGATGGTATAAAGGGGAGACAGGTGGTAGGTGAAGGGTAAATGGGTGATAGGTAAGGTAACCTTATGTGGGTTAGTTTTCCCCTTCTATAGGTGGCCTAAGAATCATATTAAACAAGTCCATATCTTCATACAAGGTGTAGACTAATCAATGCAGGAAATCTACTAATGCTAAATATGAAAGTTGACTATGGCTTTCTTAGGATAGCTTGTTCTAATTTTGATATAGGGTCTATTGTTATTATTGTTGTTTTGATAATTTTATCAAGTTGATCAATGCAAGAAGCTTCAAATTATTGTTTTTGACAAATTTGACTTAACCATCCTTCAAAATAGTAGTCTAAGTTTGGGTTTGTTTATTTGGTAGCTATCCTTCAAGGTAACATCTATCTTTTTAAGAAATTTAGTTTTGGGTAGCTGTCCTTCAAGGGAGTAGTCTACAATGTTAGAGATATGTGACCCAAGTGGTATTTTGGTATCCCAAATTGTTTTCATGCTAATTTTAGACATGGACAATTCTATATAGGCTTAGAGGTTTAATTTTATGAGGGTAATACTTTAGCATAAAAGGTTAATAATAGGTGAGAGGGGTGGTTCTGAGAGATAATGATCATGGGATTATTTTTTATTAGAGACCAAAAGTATACATGAAAACCATTATATGGGTAAAGCCATGGTACCCATATTTAGGATTAGGCTATGACTGTGATGATTGATCTCATCATTCTATGCTATAATTAGTTGTCCTAAGAGTGATAGGGATAGGTAAGTGAAGCTTAAAATCTCATAAATCAAGGGATGAGATTAAGTTAAATAAGAGGTGAACTTAATCCTTGTTTAACAAAATAAAAGATGTAGATGTGAAGCATTGAGAGGCTCAAGTTCTGGTTTGCCTTTGAGAGAGGACAAATGATAAGATCCTGATCTATACTTGTGGGTTATGATGTAAGGTCCAAGCTAATTGAAAGTGAACTTGCCTTGATTGATTTTCTCCATATTGGTCACATGTTGATTTTACTTTAGGTTGAGGCCTTTGATATTGAATTCTCATTCTTTTAGGTGTTTATTATAAGCACACTTAATTCATTCTTGATATACATGAAGATGGTTAAGCACTATTAGGTGATGTTCATCAAGTAGTTCATGTCATTCTAAATGCTCTTGATGATAGTCACTCTTATAAATTATGTCTTTCAAGTATATAAAAAGAGAGGGAATCTAAAATTCAAGAGGCAAAACTACCTCTACCTCGAAGACTAGAGAGAAAGGGGTAGCACCCGTAGAGGTTTGAATGCTAGTGCAATAAGCCCATAAAGCAAAAGGGATGTGCAAGTGTCAATCCCAGCCTAAAGCACTGACTACTTTAGTTAACATTTTGTTGAGGATTTTGTTGGGGGATTCTACCTATCTATTTGCTTGTGGATGATAAGGTGAATAAAATCTTAACTTGATTCTAAATATGTCGTAAAGACCTTAAACATGCTTATTTTTGAATGATTTACCATTATCAATGATGATCTTATGGGGAACACTAAAATGATAGATGATATGATGATTGATGAAGTTGACTATCTTGTCAACTTTGGTCAAGATGAGAGGAATTACCACCACCCATTTGGTGAAATATTTAGTGGTGGTGATGATGGATTTGTATGATTATGAATAATGAGGATTGATTTCCCCATTGACATCGATTCCCCATTATTAGAAAGGATAAAAGTCCTTGGATTATTAAAGGCCATGAGTAGGCACGTGATGTAAATTGGCATGTTTTTAACATTTAACACACTTATTTACATAATCTAAACAGTCCTAGTTGAAGGTGGGCTAATTATATCCAAGGCATAGGATACATTTAGAGACAACTAACCCACTAAATTATCCCCTAAAGATAAAGTTGGTTTGATTTTTGGTAGCTCAAAAGGAATGATGGTTCTAATATTAGGGTCATAACTAGAATCATGGTCAAGGTTCCCATACTCTTGAGGAGTAGGGAAAGCATCTAAAGCTAAAATATAATACTTCCCTAGTGAGAGATGTTAGAGTGTGGGTTTTAAAGCATCCTCTATGGGGATCTGAGAATAAGGGATAGAGGACTTAGTTAAAGCTTCATCGATGATAGGGAAAAGTTATTATTGATTGGTGGTGAGGTGGATTAAGGACGAATAATAATGTTGTTGGGTTGATATGTCATATTTTAAGATGCAAAAGGACTAGGTTCAACTTGTATGGTAACCACCTGACCCTCATATTCAAACTTCACGCATCAATATAAGGTAGATGGGACACAACTCACAGTGCAGATCCAAGGGCATCCAATTAAGATGTTGTATTATATTTTTTCCTTATACAACATAAAAGATCTTTACAATTGTGTGAGGTCCTAAATAAATGTGTAGGAAAACTATTGCCAAGGTTATGGCCATAGTATCATTAAAAGAGTAGAGAAGTATTGTAGTTTCTGACATGATATTCTTTGGTAATTAGAGTTCGTCATAAGCATGAGAGGAGATAATGTTAATACTATCTCCTCCACTAATCATCACCATTTTGATTTGGGTTTGATTAATGGATGTAGTGATAAAGAGGGGAGGATCATGATCCTTAACATGGATAGAGGGTATCTCTAAATATTGGAAGGTGACGAAGGTAGAAAGTTGAAGGGATATAACAAAGGATGCAAGAGGTTAAGGGTATTTTGTTTAAACCTATATTGATTGTAGGGCCTTTGTCAATGCTTGGCGGTGATGGGGTGAGGTGTTGATTAGTTCATAAAGGTTCATCTTCACCAACATCTAGTAAAGTTATTTCATAACCACTTGTTGGATAAATTTAGGAGGGTTAGAGGGAAAGGCACTTAAAATAGATATTTTGGGTTTTGTTGAAGGTGAAGGTAAAGGTGAGGGTGCTTGGGTTAAGTTGTAAGGTTGAGGGGTGGAAGGGTATGTCCATAAAATGGATAGATTGGCCATTTCATTATCATTTTTTTGAGCCCAAGATCAGGTAACCATATGGATAGTGTGGATTAGGGGACATGTTGGGCTAGAAGGCTACATTGATTCCTCCTCACTTTCAGATGAGAGTGGAGTAGCTAAGTGTTGGATGGGTTCATTTGGTAGTTGGGTTAGTAAGGGGCTCAAGGGAGGTTTAACTAATAATAGATCATCCTCATCCTATAAGTTATAGACAAGTTCTTGTAGAGCTTTACAATTTTTCATGTCATGTCCAGATATCTTATGGTATGAGTAGTTTATAATATCATTAAACAAAGATGGTTTAGGACTTGAAGGGCCATAGGGTTTTATAGGTGGTAGGATTAAGTAAGAAGTTTTCAATAACCTTTTTAAAATGGTTGAATAAGATTTGAGTTGTTGGGTTTTTAGTTTTTGGTGTTAGGATTGGGAGCCTTCCTAGAAGTAGGCTTCACCATAGAAGATGTAGGTTGTGGAATAGTTCTAGTAGGTGGTTTTGGTTAGGATTGTTTGGTTTTTAGGTATAAGGTTTAAAGGTGGAATATTTAGATGATAAAGATTTGGATATAGGTGAGAAGATAGAGTATATAGATTAGTTAAAAATGACGGGGAGTTTGATGATTTGGTGGTGGTAGGTAAAGGTAGAATTAAAGGAGAAGGTTTAGTTTGGGTAGGTGTGGGATGGTTCATATTCTTTGTAGAAGGATGAGATCTTAGGATGGTTGAAGGATTGGGTACTAAAATAGAGGGTAAGTGGAAAGGAGGTGATATGGCTCTAGTTCAAGGTGGGAGTTTGGGTGACTCCACATTTTTAGTTAGTTTGGTTGGGGTTTTCTTTGTTAGACTAGATGTGGTTAAGTCAAACTTCAAAGATGGGTGAACAAGGCTAGGTGTAGGAAGTATTCCTAGATTCTTGATAGGTTTTGTTAGAGAGGTGTAAGGTGATTTGACAATTTTGAATGGAGGTGGTTTGGATGGTTCCCCTATGGTTTTTGAGAGAGAAGTGTTTGATGAAGGTATTGAGGTGATGATAGGTTTGATGGTGGATTAAAGTGAGGTTGAAGGTTCTTGTTTTTTTTATAAGGGAACCCAAGATGATGCCAAAAGGTGGCTCTATTTATATTGGGTTGGGAGGAGAATTTTAGGTTCTAACCTAGTCTTAAAAAAGGCTTGTAAATGGGTTTGATTCCTTGGTCATTGGTTTCAAAGATTAAGCCCATAGGTTGAGGTGAGGGAATGATTTCTTAACCTTCATTCTTAATGAAAGGTTCCAAGATTTGGGAGGATGTTTATTCTATGGAATGAGTAGACAAGGTGATCTCTTCTTCTGGGATGGTTTTCGAAGAGAGGGTGGGTGGTTGTATGATACAGGAGGAAGGTGTGATGGACTCAAGTGAAGGAATGGAGATGGTTTATTTCCTTTGTTTGGGTCTGCAAAGGAATGGTGGGTAATTCCACAACTTCAATAAGTGGAGTGGGAGAAGAGGTAGTTGAAGTAATGGTTTCCTCCTTTAGTATTTGTATCAAAGGAGATGTGGATAAGCTCATGGTCTCATCAAGTAAAGAAAGAGGGGTGGTTGCTTCCTCTATTTGGGTATCCAAAGGAATAGAGGGTGAGTTCACCACTTCAATAAGTGGAATGGAGGAATAGGTATTTGAGTTATTGGTCTCCTTAATGATAGGTTCACTTCTAATAACATTGACCATATGGACCTCATGAATGTGAGATGATTCTAATTTATTATCATCATAGTTGGTAGAAGGGGCATGATTGGGGAAAAGTTTATAAAAGATGTAAAGGGATTGATTCAAGCGTGCATTAGGATTATCAAATATAAGTTCCCCCTTATCAATTAAGTTTTTTCCAATAGTTTTGAAGGTGTTACACCTACTAACATCATGTCCAAGGACATGGTGGAAAACACATAGATCATTCTCATTGTACCAACCAGGTGTAGGGTAAGAAACATCAAATTATTGGGGAGGTTTTATGGGAGGAATTTGTATGATGTTGGATTTAAGCAGCTTGTCCAAAACTAAAGCATAAGAATCCCCTATCAGAGTGTATTATTTTTGGATAGCTTGATTTTGATTTTGGTTTTGTTGGTTTGAAGAGTTAAAAGAATTGGTTTGGTTGATAGTTGGGGGTAGAGTAGCTTTGAGGACAACTGAGTTTGTGGATGCTTTTGGTTTGGTTTTAGAATGGTTATATTGGTTGGTGGTTTTGGATGAGGAAGGTCCATTAGATTTAAAGCTAGAGTTTTTGTCCCTTAGTTTCAACTTTCTATCATCAATGGCTCTGATTTATATTTTGTGTGCCATGGTGAAAGCCTCATCAAAGGTTATGAAAGTTTGAACCTGAAGAAGAGGTGCAATGTGTTTGTCACAACCCCAGATTTCAATCAACTTAGGTTGGGGTATAGAAAAAGAGAGATGGTTGATAAGACCTCTCCATCTAGTTATGAAATTGGAAATTGATTCATCATCAAATTGCCTAATGGAGTAGAGGTCAGTAATAGAGACCTTCATAGATATATTGATAGAGAAGTGATCCAAAAATATTTGGGAAATTTGGGAAAATTAAAATATGGATTGCTTGGTGAGATCACTATACCAATCTAATGTTGCTTTTGATAAAGACATGAAAAAAGTATGAAGGAGGAGGGCATCATCATATGCAATCAAGTAGAAAGAATGGTGAAATGCTCTTAAGTGTTGTTGGGGGTCTTCCTTGATTTGGAATTTGGAAAACTTAGGTAGTTACCATTGAGGAGGATAAGATCATATAGGGATAGGTGGATAGGTTCATTATAAATTTGATCATAATATAAGAGGTTATGAGCCCTAGAGATAGATGACTCTAGGTTGGTCATTTTATTCATTAACATTTTGACCAAATATATTTGTGGATAGGTTCATTACAAATTTGATCATAATACAAGAGGTTATGAGCCCTAGAGATAGATGACTATAGGTTGGTCATTTTTTTTTAATTAACATTTTGACCAAATATATTTGAGGTTAGAAATCTCCACAATTAGGTGGTAGATTTTGTTGAGGTTGGGTGGAAATAATATATGGATAAGTGGTAGAAGGTTGAGAAGATACCACATATTAGTATGTGGTCATTAAAGGTTAAGATGATGCCACATAGGGTTTAATGGGAAAAAAAGGTTTGGTATAAGGTACTATGTATCCTTAAGGATTAGGAACATATTGGTAGGATGTCATGGGTATTTTTTGAGGGATTGATATGGGTTGATTTGGAGGTATGAATGGGTTGGTGGATTGGGTTTGAGTCATAACTCTTGTATTAATAGGTAGAATGTTAGGAGGTATGAAAAGCACCAAATTTTGAAGTGGGTTAGAAATTAGTGGATTGTTAGTGATAAGGGGAATGATGTAAATAGGGGTAGAAGATACCCCCATGGTGGATGAAGTATGGGTAACAAGAGATGAGGTTGTCCCTATATTGGATGTGTTGGTTGGTGTAGGGGTGTTTGGCTATTGGTTGGGATGTTGGATTGAGTTTGGGTGGTGGTAGTGGATGGGTCATGGGTGATCATAGGTTGGGTGGAGGTAACACCAATCATAAGATGGGGAGGCATACCATAAGGTGGATCACTAAGAGGAACTTAATCAATAGGGGTGCATTGAGATAAGGTGTTAAAGTAGTGTTGAAGGGTAATGGGGTTTTTATCAAGGAAGGTAGAAAAATAGCATCACCTTCAACAACTATTTGAGTCTTGGTAGGAGGGGGAGAAAGATGAGGATAACCCTCAACATTAGAAGTATACTCCATAGAAGAATAAGAAGAGGAGAGTTGTTCTTGGTTGGTTTGATTCTTCAACTGTTGTCTAGTAAAGACCATGTGGGTAATATAAAATAAATGATGAAAATCTCAAAAATCAAGCAAAATAAAAAGATCTCAAGGCAATAAAAACACACGCTAAAGTGTGTTTAAAACATAGGATTCTGTTTAGATCACTTTTGGCTTATGCCTTAGAAAGTGTGAAGAGGAGATTTGGTTTATGGATCAGGTATTAGAAAGGAAGTCTAATGTTGTTTTTAGGTGTTAAAGGCTCTAAAAAATATATATTGAAATTTAGTATGTGGCTTGATATTAGAGCCTACCCCTCACTTCACATGTTGTAGTGATAAGGATGTCGAGTGCTTAGCCAAGATACACTACATTTTATAGTTTAGACTCAACTAGAGAGTTGAGTTTGGTTTCTTTTCTTGGTAATGACCTCTAACTAAGATAGCCAAAGGGTATTTTTTACTACTAGGTGATGAAATCCTAGTCGGGCCTTATGTCAATTGTTTTAATGTGTTGATTAATTATGTGGTTTGGTAGAGTGTGTGAGAACAAGAGTGAAACTATGATTGATTACTTTGATTTTAAGTTAACTGGATTAACAAAAAAAAGAAAGCAATCAATGTATGCAAGGTTTATTTTATACCCAAAAGAAATTTCAGATTTCATTGTATGAGCATAGAATAAAGGAAGAAAGGGGCATCTAGATAATGTTTTGTCCCATTAGGCATGCCAAAATATTTCTCTCAATTTTTGCTCATTTCTTAATTAAAGAAGAAGTTAAGAAACTAGTAATAAGGGCATGGTAGAAGAACCTAGTTATTATGCACACATGATCTAGATGAGTGTGAAGAGATTCTCTTTATCTTAGGAAGAATGATCTATAGATAGAAAATACTAACAAAAGAGGTTTTTATAAAGATAGTAAGGTGGACTACCTAGCATGAGCTTGCTTGGAGCTATCAATCCACTCTTTGATACCAATTAAGTTGAAAAAGATAAATATAAAATACTTTCATCAATTAACAAAAAGAATTGAAATGAAATACAAGAAAAAATAAATGGTTGATAAAGGAAATAAACTAAATATAGTAATAACAGGTCAATACTAGTGCTAAAATAGATCTGGTTAGTTTTAAAAAATTGGGTATGGGTTTATGAATAGGCAAGGACACAAAAAGTTAGATTTAGTTGGTGGTGAGGGTTTATAAACAACTTGTTATTCTTTACCATAGTGATTGTCAATAGTCAAGGTGACTATCGATAGTTGCGTTGACTATCGATGGTTGGAGGTGACCATTGGAAATTATGTTGATCATCAGTGGTTATGTTGACTATCAATAATTATTTATGGGTTATAAATTTACTCAAAAGGGAGTTGTAAAATGGGTCAATGATTTGTTAAGGTTCTGGTTAGGGTAGGGAAGTTAGATGATAGGTGCAGAACATCTGATTCAAGCTTCAAAGTTAGAAATAAAACAAACAAAGCTGAAATACAAAATGTACCTATTGTTTGATGGTTGGAGTAATTTTGGTAGAGTAATGGTACTTTACCTCAAGAGCAATTTTGATAGAGGTTTGGATATCTATTGCAATTACTAAATTTCTAGAAGGAAGACTAGTTGGCTAAGAGCTTGATTTCCTATGTGCTAGAATGCTTGTTTGATATTTGAAAGTGATGGATCCATTTCACCTCCTACTCCCCTCCTTTTATAGGAAAAAAGAGATGGAAGATAGAAGGTTTTCTACAGGGCCAAGCTACTAATTTTGATGATTCATTGTTTGTTAGCACCAGGTAAGGTGAACATATTTAATTGTGTTATGTTAGCTTACACACAACTGATATTTATGTTAGAACAAGGAATACTTGACTATCAATGGTCAACCTAACTATTGATAGTTATGCTAACCATTGACAATCAAGTGTCTAGACGTAAAAGGGTCAAGGTGAGTTAAAAGGGTTGGGTTAAGGGTCAGTTAGTGAGTTTAGTTAGCTATGTAACTAACTAGACCCAAGATCTGATGAGTTGATTAGTGGGTCAAGAAGGGTATTTGGTCTTTAGGGGGTCCAAAGGTATTTTGACATCTAAAATCATTGTATATAGTTTTCTAGTGTCTACACTAAGTTTGTATGTGTGATTGGCATCCCATTTCCATCTAGTGGATAAAGGCCTAAAACTCACATATTTATATTATTGTAGTGCTTGTGTAGGTTATAAAAGAGGTATAGGCCAACCCTAAGAGGTCTAATATTTGAAAATATACCCATTTATGGAAAAATGATGAAAAATATAGTAAAACCAATATTGGGACACTAGTGACATGTGGCACTACTATCCCTATTATGGTGCTAGTGTCTAAGTAGCATAAAATGAGTCATGAAAGGCTAGGATGCATGAATGTGGGTTTAGAACCACTTTAGGGATGACTAAGGATGCATGTCACCCACACAAAGGCTAGATAAGTGTGAAAATAGGCCTTAAGATAGGTCTAGGGCTAAGCTAGGGATAGTTGGTATAAAGTACCACTCTTAGCACTCAAGTGTCATTTTTAGGTGATTAAAATATGTTAATATAGGTAATACTTACCCAATAGGTTTGACAAGAAAATTCCCTCTTATATTAAGATCATTGAGATGACCCAAGATAATGGAGTGACCTAAACATGAGTTTTAGGTATTCAATTTTATAATTAACCACATGGTGAAATAATGGCTAAGTGATGTGGGTGTTACTCCTAAATATCTTGGTTACCTATATATTACATCTACCCATGCATTTAAAAAATTATCCTAAAGTGGATATTGTAAATGATGATATTATAAAAATATTATCTTGGTCAAATAAAACATAAAAAAGGGAAAGGAAAGGAAAAAAATAATATTTTATCAATAAAGAAAGGGATATCTCCTTAAATTGATTATTTTTTGAAATTTATTATATGATGTAAGATAATGATTTAATCTCTAGTTGTAACTCATATATAAGAAAACATAATGTAGAGTGTAAGGAAATTAAATTTCAAATATAATTCACATAATATCAACCTATCATAATATAAATTGTGATAAATTGTATAAGCTCATTCATTCATGAATCAAATATTATAAATATAGGTCTTAGCTATGAAAATAGTTGGATGAGTTATTGTTCAATTCAACTAACTTGAAATTACACACATAAAAATCTCATATACTAACAAGTTACATTCTATGTCTCTATCATATTCCTCCTAATGATGCATTAATACGTGTTTTAATTTTATAATTTGTAGAGATGATTGAGACATTGATATTAGATTTTATTAATGTTTATTTCAATAATTATGATATTTTAGTTATATATCAGTTATATATGCATACAATTGTAATTTTGTTTCTTAGTATTTATTATTCACAATTGTTCTTCAAGCTGGTAATGATGATGTCCTTTGATAACTACAAGTAAAAACCATGTGATATGAGCTAGGTTTGGACCTATAATATGACACCAGACAATCATAGTAGTTTCATATAGGTATATGGGTAAAATAGGTAAAACATTCATATTCATTCAGCCCACCATATATTTTATGTTGCATTTTGTTCTGATTTATTAGTTATGAGTGTATCCATTTTGTTTTATTTTTAAGGTTGTCATTGTATTATATCTAATTGTGCCTTCTTGTATTTATTGTATTTATGTATATTGCCAATTACATTAGTTTTTAGGTCAATCTAGTTGAAGCACTTCATAATAACTCAGTTGTTGGCTTTGAGAAATAGTAAAATCATTTTTGTGATGTTGACTTGGACTAATTCATGTTTTGCATACATTATATCTTGATTTTATATTCATTTAATGGTTTCATAATGAACCAATGTTATAATCATGTATGTGTTTTATTTCATTGTTAGATTTAATGACTATCAAGCAGATGGTGTTTGTTGAATTAATAAACTTGGAAGGATCTTTAGATCTAGTTTTATGCTTACATTGGAATAATTACTTAAGTCCTATGTTTGATATGATCTTTAGTAAGGTTATTAGTGTTTAAGGTTTTTGGATTATTTAAAAAGGTCATTTTTGTCGAGATATTAATAACATTATGATGTTGTTTTAAATTTTGAATTGATAAAATGACCTAATAATTCAACTAAGGTTTTCAACTGTTTCATGGTTTTTGGGAGACATTTTAAATTCTTTTTATTTCCTTTAACTATTATCTAGGAAGTTATAGATAAAGGAGGATGTTAGGGTTTTTTGTAGCATCCATGAGAAACATGGAGAAATTTTGAGCACCTCTACTCAAGTTTCATTTATGAGAACATAGAGGGATGGAGAAAGTTAAGAATTCCATGGTTAACTATGGAGAGGACACAAGTAAAAAGGAAATAATAGAAAAGTGTGGGAAAAATAGAATAAATGAGAAAGAGAAGACAAAAGTGAGAATTTAATTATTTTTACAAATATTATTGTTTTTGTTCATTTTCATGTATAGTTACAAGTTTTATATTTTAGAAATCCCAAGGAGGATGGGTAAGTATAGACACTATTTCTGAATTATATAGCATCTCAGTCTTGACCACTTGGAAAATACATATCATGGATGTACCTTTAGCTTAAAAAACCTTCCATATATTAAAATGATTACATAAACTATCTCTATATGCCAAATTTATTATCTATTAGTCTAGCAAATGTTATTATGATAACTCAAACCTCTTATCATGCTTGTAATGTTATAAACTTGCTTATCATCTATCTCTACAATTCTTGGACATGTGCCTATTTATGAGTTATTTAAACACTTGCATCCTAGTCAAACACCTACATTAATACAAGTGTCTTATCCAAATTCAAGTGTCCATTACCCTAAATTCATCCAATTTATAAAAGAAATATATTCATATGGTCAACCTAAGTGCTTTAATGCAAGATATTATCTTAAGGGTTTGGTATAAATACAAGATCAATCCTCATTCATTCCTTACCTAAAAACTTCTTTCCTAATCACACATAAACTTACCAAAGGCATTAAATCAAGTACTCAAGTGAGTAAACATTCACTATTTTCTCTTATGTCTATGGAAAACACATCTATAAGGTTAAAATACTGAAGGATCATTCCATGAGCCATACTTTCCAAGTTATAATCTAGGTCACTATTGTAAATACTTATCACACATTTAATGATACACACATAATCCAACACATATGGGATAACTAAATAAGTTTGATTCCCTCTTTAGAGTATTAGCTATTTAGGTAGTACTCATTGACAAAGGGGTCTTTAGGGTAGCTCGACACTATGTGTCTACTAACCCATTTTTTCCATAGCCACTATGAATATGAATAACTAGGGTTTTTCTATTTAACAAGGAGTGGTTGTCCATGACCTAGATCTGAATGCACTAGAATGAAGGTGAAACATAACCCAAAATCATCTAGGTGGTTTCATCTAGTTTCATCAGCTATTTTCTACCAGACACCTACATCTAATTTAGATAGAAAAGTCAATGTAATAGTCCTAGTTAAATATAAGTGTCTACATCTATAAAGGTATAATTTATTGAATTACGTTATTCATCCAAAACTTATATCTAGTCTAATTTCTCCATATTCTAGACCCAAATCTATATTAGCATCAAAACTAGTTAAGTATCTTATTTCATAATCATTATAAATCTAACATAGTTGTACTTTCTATCTTTATAATATTTCAACATAGTAAATTTAGTATATGTTTATCTGAGTTTTGAAATTAATTAGCCTAATTTAGAGATAATATACCATCCTTGTGTCTTAGGATATATTTACCCCTTCACACTAGATTTTCTAACCTAGATTTTAGGTTTAAACATTTGGTGAGCTTGACCTTTCATCCACAAAACCCTAGTTATTGATTTAAGGTTTATTGATTCTATATTTCTTGTTTATAAAATCCAATTTAACAAGATTTTAAAACCTAAAAATCAAATTTCCTTTCTTATCAATATGTTCAATATCAATGCATGTGTAACTCATTTCATGTTACAATTTATAATTATGGTGAAAATTTTCTATGGTAATAAGTTAATCCAAGGTATCATCCAAAGAAGTAATAGATATGTCACTATAATGAGAGGATTAATAAATATAAAATACATTTAATCTCTCTTTATATTTTTTTATAATATTATAGAGACAATATCTAGATGCCAACATGCATTTTATCAACTATTTGTTCCACCTAGATCCTATTTGAGTGATAATTACCATCCTACACCATTTATTTTCCCAAGTCTTATATTATATTATCTGATCCATGATGTCACTATTTGAATAGGGAAATGTTTCCAACATAATACACCACTTGTTAATATATAATAGATGCCTCTTAAGCTAAAAAATGTGATCAAATATAAATTATATGACCTTCTTGACCAATTGAGAAACATAAATGCTAAAATCTCAATCTTTAGACTTCAAAATCAATCCATTATCTATAAGGACATTCTATATGAGGTACAATGTGAGACCCAAGTTATGAATGATACTGAGTTAGCTTACTTTGTAGATGTCATGAAAGATCTTAAAACTAATATAAAGCTCATTACCTTTGATATAAAACATCTACCATCCAAGGATATCATTGACCAAATTTTGCATTTGTTCATACAAGTGCTTATACACAACAATGTAATTAAAAAGGTGCTTGTTGGTAATGGATCAGGCCTAAAAATTTATAGAACAAAATTCATAAAAATATTGGGTATTATTAACAACATTATACAAAAATTAGTTATACATATCAAGGGATTTGATATTTCACATACCCCCGACCCCCCGATTGGCCAAATAACTTTAGATGTGATAATGGAACCAAAAATGTTTTCAAATACTTTTTAAGTAATGTCTCAATCATTACATTATAATGTGATCTTGAGTAGACCTTAGATACATACAATGGAGTTCATTTCATATAAATTACAATAATGTCTAAATTTTGTACACAGTGGGATCCTATTTTTACTGCATGTTGATGAACAACCTTTTAAATTTTTTAAAGTAATACATTCTAGCACAGACAATATTCCTATGGTGGTGTCACCTAAACAATGTATTATACCTAAAAATATACATAATTTTGAAATAGGTGAGTCAAATAAAATGACTCTTTTATCTTTAGATGTAAATAAATCACTAAACAATGAGGTGCATATGGATTCACATCAAGAAAAATAACCATTACCAAAGGAACCAATGACGAAAAAATTAAAATAAAATAAATAGTTGAGATTCCTTTATTTCTAAATACTAAGTAGAATGATGACCATGTATCAGATTATTATGATAGTGATGATGATCTAGCCCATGATATGACATATGTGACTGCAAAAACTTAATTTTGATCCAATTAACCATGTTTCACATAACCTATTCACACATGTGGGTCCTAATACATATAATCTAAACTCACCTATAGAGAATATAGAACCAAATCAAGATAAGGGAATACTAAAATGGTCTATGAGCATGTAAATTCTTGTTATTTCATACACCCCTCTTGGATTCACACATTAAGTCAACCATACAAGGTTCAAATGCAAATACATCATTTAAATAATGTGGAGGTCTCTATTAAGACTCCATAAAATATTCTATAGATCACAACAAACCAATATACTATATATAATACTTTCTATGTTACTTGAACATAACATGATATCTTTACCTTCTAATAGGCATGAATTGGGGAATATAATATTTCCTAAAATATGATTACCGTATTGTAACTATAATTAGATCATTTTCCATCATAAAAATTAATGTCAAGCATTGTAAAACCAAATTCAAAAATATAAGAGTAAGGATTACAAAAAAATTATTCCAAAGAAGAGAAAAATACAAACTAATTCTAAAGATTCACATGAATACCATCATGTAAAGTGACCAAGGCACATAGATCTAACTATTACTACTAATATTAATGGGGTCTATTGCCAACATCTCAAGTTGGATATTGTAGCACCACATTTATTCAAAAGTTAGGACATAATAAAACTAAATGAACATGCTCTCTATTAATTCCATAATTTCTTGGATACATTATACTACCCATTGTGTGTGGACCAAAGGTAGTTGATCCTGATACATGGGTAATGGATCAAAAACCAATTTTGACTTTACATCTTAGAAAACAAGGGTTTAGTGATATGAAATAAATCAGTAGTACTTCAAACTAATACCTCACTATCCAAAATGACAATAAATAATTTTTTATCCCACATAATGGATATGGTAGAACTAGATACCAATAATTATTGGTAGATAATTGCCAACAAATATAGAGAAATTGGCAATAAGACAATATAAGTAATTTTGACAAACAAGGCCACTATGTATTACTTTAGCTCCTGAATTTGAGGGATTTTTAGAGTAAGGTATTTCACACCTAAAACATATTCCAAACACACAAAAATAAAAAATCTTAAAAATTCAAAAATAATTCTAGCAATAACATGTTTTATTGGCTCCTTATTGTTTATGATTTTAGTTCCATGCTAGTGGATATCATATCATTTTTCCTATATACCCATGTTTCATGCATCTTTTTAGTGTGATAAAATAATACACAAAAACATGATATATTCTCTTTTAGATGTTGGGCCTTCCCTCTACTCATATCATATGGAAATTAGGGTCATCTGCTTCTATGATAAAGATACATATACGTTTATGATTAGGATACATCTAGGTATACTTGATATGTTTTGTACTTAACATTTTATGCTAACACATATATCTAGGGACTAATATGATATGTTTATGCTAGTTTATTATAAATTTCCTTTATGCACTTCCTTGAGTGTATCATTTTTCATGTTTGATAATTTGAATATGCTTCATTATTTTCATTCCCCATGCCTTTGTTTACCTCTTTGACATTTGAATAAGTCATCCTTTGTTATATATTGACATTTTAATATGTCATTCCTTAATTTTTTGTATATTTAACTAAGTCATGTCCCTTTGATTGTTTGGTATTTAAACATTCCCCTTGTTTTAGGTCTCCTTCAATCATTGTATTTTGATTTGATTTTGAGTCCTCTTATGTGTGTTCTTGATTTATTATTGAAATTATATTATTACTATATAGACATTCCCATGAATCATATCATGGGTCTTAGGACTTAGTGTAATCACATTATTCATACTTAATTGATATATATAGACATGTTCCTTTTATATGCTACACAGTTCATACACAAATTATATATTTATCTTATCCTTTTGAGATAAGGTGACTACCAGTTTCTACTTCACCTCACCTCAAAATGGGGATATATTAGTGGGGGCATGCCATAGAGGCATGGCTTCTAAATTCTTCACAGATTTAAATATATAGTGGGGGCATGTTTTGGAAACATGTTTTCCACACTTAAACCATTTTATTATTCCATATTATAGTGTGGGAATGTTTTAGAAACATGTTCTCCATAGTTATACTAATTCTTAGTTTTAGACTATAATGGGGTCATATTTTGCAAACATGTTCTCCACACTTACATAGTTTTCAAATTGGCCAAATTATGTAGTTATATGATTTAGATAAACATTTATGATATAATTTTATATAGTGGTGCATTTGTTATACATAGTTTAACATGAAACATATATAAGGTGCATATGTTATGCAAAGATCACCTAAAATTTATAAAATAAAAACAACTTTTAGATTTAAAACACTTATATGGACTATCATCATCCACTGAGTTAAACTTTTGTAGACTATCTTGAACCAATCTACTATAGTAGTTGGTTTGTTTTTGGTATGATTGAGGTGATTAAATCACTCAATCTTTCTAATTTATAGTTTTAACTTGATTAAATAATCCAGCCTCGCCATTTTTATATTTAAATTTGATTTGGTTCACTCACACTCAATAGGTTATAGGTATGTTTGGGTTGCACAATTGAGTTAATATCAACTATTAGGTGGCACTCACATTTTCTCCAAAGTTGGGGGCATGTGTCCTCCAATATCTCTCTATCTCTTTAGATATATGAACTTTTTAGATTTAGTATTTATCCTAATCACAATTATAATGATCATAATGATACATCTCTTCAAAGCAAATTTCCAAAAGGCAAGACAGTTGCATCAATACATATGTAATCATAAACCTTACTCTCATTTGGTTTCAATAGTTTCAATGCTTTGAATTTCACGTTATATACATTTATTATATACTGTAACATGCTCTTGGTTTCAGGTAAGTCACTATAAAGTCACTCAATTTGGGCTCAAGCAAATGCAAGGTGTGGTATACACATCTAGATATGTATTTCTTTTCCTTTAAATAAGTAATTTCATTACTAAATTAAAATGGGGTAAATGTAGATGATATTTATAAATTATATAGAACCTCAATCTTATACACTTGAAAAATACATATCATGGATGTACCTTCATCTTTTATACCCTTCTAACTACCAAAAGGCTTGCATACACTATTTATTTGTACTAAATTGCTTATCTCTTTGTCTAAACAATGAAATTTTGATGACTCAAACCTCTTATCATGCTCAAAATGTTACAAAATTTATTATCATCTATCTCTACCATTTTTGTACCTATGAAGGTATTTTCTAGTTGTCTAGACACTTGCATCATCATTTGTTATATCCTAGTCAGATGCCCATGACAACACAAATGTCTTATACCAATGCAAGTGTAAAATTCCATAAAGTCATCCAATTTGAAAATGAAACATATTATTATGGTCATCCTAAGTGATTTAATGCAATATATTATCCAAACGGGTTGGTATAGATATAAGATCAATCCTCATTCATTCCTATACTAGTAACTTCTTACCTATTGATGAGGTAACTTACCAAAGACATTAAATCAAGCACTCAAGTGAGTGAAGCTTACATATTTCCTCCTATTTCATATCAATCATAGGGATAACACATCTGCATGTTTTAAGTACTAAAGGATCATTCTATGAGCCCTATTTTCCAAGTTATAAGTTATTTCACTATTGAACTTACTTATCACACATTTCATGATACACACATAATCCAACATGGTATAACTACTTAAGTATGAGGCCCTCTTCAAATTATTGGTTATGTACATAGTGCTCATTAATAGAGGCATATTTAGGAGATATCAATACTATATGCCCACTAACCCATTTTTACTAGGGCCACTATGATGATGAATAATTAGGGTTTTACTATTTGACAAGGGGGAATAGTACATAGCCCAGATCTAGATGTACCAAAATGAAAGTGATATAACCCAAAAACATCTAGGTGGTCACATTTAGTTTTAGTACACATTCCATGCTGGACACCTACATCTAAGATAAATAAAAGCATTAACATAGCCATATTAATTTGACATAAGTGTCCATAGCTATAGAGGTAAATTTTCCAAAATTAGGATAATGCTTTAAATTTATATATAGTCTATTTTATTCTTGTTTATGATCTACATTTGTATTAGCATCATTACCAGCTATGTATCTTGTTTCATTATCATTGAAATATCTATCATAGTTGTAATTTATATCTTTAGCATATCTTGGAATAATAAATTCATTATATGTTTACATGAGTTTTGTAATTAATTGGCCTACTTTAGAGATAGTCTACCATCCTTTTTCCCTAAGCTATCTCTACCCCTTTAACCCTAGATTTTCCAATCTATATTTTATGGTTAAATAGTAAGTTGCAAGAAGGGTTGGCTCCCTCTCTCAAACCTCCCCATCACCCTATAAGTTGTTTCATGAACATATCTACCATACTGATTTAAATTGAGCTAAATATTGCTTGAATGAGTAATGTTGTTGTTTGGACAACTTTTAAGGGTTTGTTGCCTTGAATGTATCTTGATCTTGAATGGCATGTTGGAATAGTAAATGTAATGTTATCTAGAATAGTTTTTCATTTAATTTTGTATTATTTATAATAAAAATTTCATTTAATTTAACATCATGTTTTATTGTAAGCATATTAGTTGGAAACTTAATTTGAAATATTGCTTTGTTTTTTAAGTTTTTGGTGTTGTGCTTTTGTTCTTATGAGAAAATCTTGTAATTGTGGACAAGATCTCTCTAAAACCTTTAAATTTTCCCATTTACTTTTATGTTGTTGATCTTATGTTCAGTGACCTAATCTATCCCTAGACTAATGAGTGGGGTGGGTAGGGCTACCATTGAATGGCTGGGATCATGTTTCACATTTGTTTTACTTATTTGTGGGAACTATTATGTGGAAGCTTAATTTTTGATTGCATAATAACTCTTCATGTGTTAATGACTTCTGGAGGAACTAAAGTGATCTATGTTTTTGAATGAAATCTATACTTTTTATTTTAGTAACATATTGGATGGATATTATTACGTTTTGGCCACTATTAACAATACGTAATTTAAATTTTTGTTGGTAATAAATCTAAGTTGGCACTAAATTTGTTATCTAAACTTTCATTTTAGACATCTACATGTACATATAAACATAAATATGTTTTTAATCTATTTAATGGTAATTTAGAAAGATTGAAAATATTTGTATCCAACTCTATATGTTTCATTTACTCAAGAATTATTGGCTTGGTTTGTTAAATATTCATGAATAAATTGATTGGTTGTTTAAATGATATGCATTTGATTCATAACCCTAGTAGTAAAATGGGAATCATGGTGTTAGAAATTTATCATATAATTAATATTTGATCCATGTGATTGATTGATTATGTAAGCATGATTAAGAAATTTTTAACTCAATATGCATGATTGGATTATTTAGATCTATGTTAACATTATGCAATAAGTATTATGGTTAGTCATTCAGTGACATCTTATATCTCATAATTTTCATGGTAGTATAGTCTATATCTTTTTGGAGAAAATAATTACAACTTGGAGCTGGTACCTTATTAAGATGGCATTGTAAATGTTCAATATTATATAATCATGACATAATGATATATATTTTTTATTACTAGTATGTCCTTAACTCATACTATGTGACTTCATAATGTAATGGAGTCTTACCAGTTGATTATGTGTTTAATCTTGTTGAGAGTTGATATAAAATAGGTTTAAGGATATATTAGTAAGGTGACCTATTGATTACTCTTAACTTTACTCATGAAATTTACCTTGTGTAAATGAGATTATGATTGTTTTACTTTGGTAATTTGTTGCATAATTTATAGGAAGGTTTTAATAATGACTATTATATCTGGTAAATTGTATTACTTTTTGAAGAATGATGTTAAGTTTATGTTCATACCTTATGTGATATTATAGCATACTATATATTAATTTGAAGTGGCATTAGGTTAGTAGTTATTCCATATGCCTGGTATAAGTGTTTAAAATTGTGACTAGTGGGTTCGGTTTTGAATGATTGTATAAATTTTATTAAAGAATAAAGTAAATTGGTTGTTTCCTTGATGTGGTTATATGTTAAACATAAACCATTTTATTTAATAATTTTTATTTTATCCCTATCATAACTATATAACCTCATTCACCTCAAAATGTTGTAGTGATGAAGAAGATTTTTAGACTTGTTTGAATTGGATAACATGATTTCCTACTATTTAAGGATTTTAGACTTGCATTCCATGTTGAATAATGATGTTAAGTTTAATTTTGGCCCTTTTGTGATATGTTATCTATTAATTTTAAGTAGGCATTAGGGTGGTATCTATTCTTATATGCATAGTATAAGTGTTTATAACTATTACTTATAGGTTTGGCTGTGAATCATTATATAAGTTTATTTAAGCATAGAGTACATTACTTGTTTACTTGATGTGGCTATATGTTAAAGGATAAACCCTTTTTTATTTAGTACTTGTTGGCCTAGCCCTATCAGAACTATAGAGCCTCATTTACCTTGAAATGTTGTAATAATTAAGAATATTATTAGACTTGCTTGAATTAGATAACATGAATACCTTTTATTTTAAGATTTCAAAATTACAATCATAATACACAAAGTGAATATGGAGATATGAAACATTAATGTTTTTGGGATGAATTAAATGGTACATGTGTATTTTTTCGTTCTATTTTAAATTATGGAGTAGCTAAATAACATTGTTATTTATGTTGAGATTTCACTTGAGGGTCATGTGCAAGGGAAGTATGAGAGTTGTTTGTTTGGACTAGTTTTTGACAAAATGTTTGGGATATTGTGAAATATAGGCTTGTTATTCAATTATTTGTTGGGATATTTGAGTTAGTTTATTTTAATAAATTTTAGGGTTTATAGGTCCCCTTCTTGATAACATAAAACTCAAAAAAAATAAAATGACCTGGATTGATAGAATAATTGTCAATGCATCTAACAAACATACACCAAACTGAATAAACTACTTGAAAGTTATTAAAAATACTTCCAATTTATTGCACACAATATAATTTACCAAAACCAAAGAATAAAAATACTATATTTCACCCTTATTCACTCTGTTTTGAGAGTGAAGTAATATAGAAGGGGAACTTAGAATGAGACAGATTTTTTTCTTATTTTTGACAACCATGCATTCCTCTTATTACTCAAAGTAATAGAATATGAATATGGGAAGATTAAAATTTCCAAAAATGGGCCTCTATAAGCCTTATCATTGCTAACCAAATTGACAAATTGTTTTCCAATTGACCTGACAACCTCACAAACCTGAGGAGGAGAACCAAGAACTTCTCAAATAACTCTTGATGATAAAATAGGATCATTATCTAGAATAGGATCACTAATTGGGAAAACTATAAAAAATTATTCACTTTCCTCCTTCCACCATGAATACCCCACTTTGTGCTTGGAATTTTAACAATAAGTAGAAATATGACCAATTTTGAAATAATTTCAACACATGAAGAGAATACTCTCATAATCAAGGGTTTGCAATCAACATCTACCTTTAATTTTTATATCAATCATTTTAGGAAGGTCTTGAGAATTATCAATGAAAACAAGAACCTTGGAAAAAATATTCCATAAGAAATTCAAAGAAGAAACATTAATTTCTAGAAGATTACCCAAAACTCCCCCAATAGCTGACAACCCAAACTTTAACCAAAACTAGAGAGGAAGATATGATATCCATGCCCATATGGGTCTAAGAGAGAGATTTTTAGTCAAAAGATTAAAATTTGGAAGCCATGATTTGATAAAAAGAAGGTGATGATCAATGATCCAAGATTTATCCTATAAAATTTTATTATGGTCAAGAAGATAATCAAAAATCAAAATAAATAAAAATTTGGCATAGGGATAAATTTCCAAACTACCTTATAAAATAGGTCACCAAGAATATGAGAGTCATTGATGAAAACCATGAAAATAAGGCCAAAACCTTTTGAATCGGCACAATAATACCCTTTCTACATACTAATCCTCACTTTGTAGCACCTCCTCAAGAGTCTCCTCCTTAAAATTAACAACTAGACAATCTTTAGCCACTTTCAAAACCTTAAGATGTTCATTTTAGGAAACCAAAATGCCAAAATAGGCCCTATCTACACAAAAATCCTACTTAACTAGGGTGGATCACTTTCCTACCACCCCTACACTCTCCTTACCCACCTTGGATCCTCACAGCACACCATAATTATCATAAAATCACTACACATTCTTCCCATATGACAGAGAAGATGGTTCCCTTTCATTCCAATAACCACATAAAATTACCTTAATTGTAGTTGAAGCATTAATTAAATCAGACTCACGATACCATCCCTCCCTTGTAAATCAATACTATTATGATTGTAATTATCCCTAGTCTTAGAAATCCATAGATTCTTCATCATGAGAGATCTTTAAAAAACATTTGAAAATTTATTCAATTTTTTTAGCTACTAATATTTTTGTAATTGAAATGCCTAAAATAGTGGTGAATAGTATCTCTATCCATGGACTATGAACTTGCCTAATCACATTGAACACAAGTTTCAAGCCACATACTGATACTTATCACATTGAACACCTATCTGGTAGACCATTGCATTGTGGATACTTTTCATGAATAACCCATCATAGATTAGTGTGGGAATAATGCTAGAGAGTTTTCCTCCTAGTGAATGGACCCTAAGACCTCTCACATATAATACACAGCTCACTCATCACTAGTCTATCATCACTGGGTGGATATTTAAGTTGTCTTACTCTAGCAATAAATTAAAGTATTGTTCATCTAATGGAATAAATATGGAATATTTTTATGTTATCCAAGTGCTAGGCTATGGTGTGTGAATCATATTTTCTTACATCATTGTAAGATGTGTTTCCTTGGCTTGAAAGTGGTAAAGTTTATAGAAACCTTGTGTTACTCATTTTGAGAAGTTTATATATATATATATATATATATATATATATATATATATATATATATATATATATATATATATATATATATATAATGTACATATATATATATGTACATATATATATATATGTACATATATATATATATGTACATATATATATATATGTACATATATATATATATGTACATATATATACATATATATATATATATACATATATATATATACATATATATATATACATATATATATATACATATATATATACATATATATATACATATATATATATATATACATATATATATATATACATATATATATATATACAAATATATATATATACATATATACATATATATATATATATATATATATGTATATATATATGTATATATATATATATATGTATATATATATATACATGTACATATATATATATATATACATATATATATATATATATGTATGTATGTATGTATGTATATGTATGGAACTAATTGTGTCAAATTTCAATAAAGTTTGTTTAGTCATGAAGAATCTATAATATAATTCATTATTAAACTATGCCTACCATAGCTTACTTAGATCCATCCTTTAATGAATTATAAAAAGGTAAGTTATTATGAACAATAATATTTTAATAGAATTAGATAAGGATAAATTATTTTAGTATCAATGCATGATAATTCATTTGATGAATTGATATTTCAATTGAAGTATTATTAAAAAAAATAGGATTGATCATAATTATCTTGTACTTGAGTAAGGAGAATACTATACAATTGAATCATTGTTATTGATTGATTGTATAAATAATTTTGAAAAATATGTTGTTGTGATAGGAAAAGGTGAAATAATTAATAAATTCATACCCACTCAATTTCTGTATTGAAGATGATTATTGTTAAGATATATATTTCTTAGTGAGGGACTAATGTGGAACCATTTCCAAAGAAGTCTATGATCATTAAAATGCATGATTATACCACTTAGTGTCTCTATGTGATGTTGAGAGATGAAGGGGTCAAAATTACCAATAAGTCCTATGAATGTTTAATAATTTTAACAATGAGGATGTGATTACTCAATCGACTCATCTTGTAGATAAAATTACTTGAAATGTAAATGAAGAATGATAATGAAAATAAAATAATATTTTGTTTAGTAATTAACTAAGGTGCTTTATTTGGTTTAATGAAGTAATATTGACATAATATGGTAATTCAATGCTTAAGGGATATGTTTTACGGAAACACTAATATTCTTAATATTTTTTAGTGAGGGAGTACAACATAAAACATAGCATGATTGATTGTTTAAGTTTTTGAGATGAATATGTCATGAGCAGTGCAATCTTATGATAAACTTGGATGGTAAAGTGATCTAAATGGATAATACATTCAAATGAGACTATGGACTTAATGATTATTTCTAATAATTCTTTCAATCATTTTTAAGAATGTTTTGTTAAATAGTAGAATCACCTTGATAAGTGGATCTCTCATGAATATGTAAGTCAATTATTACAACATTCTTAAGGAATCAAATATTTAACAAGAGATTTTTTCTAGAAGAAATTGTTTCCATTTTAAAAAATTGACGCATTTCAAATCCACTACTGTGATCCTTCATAAGGAAATAAACTTAAATTTCTTCCAAAAAAATCTCTTATTATTTTATGGATTGTGGAAACATAAAATATTTGATAATTAAATATTTTTTTAATGTACCATGGTAACTTAGATGATCTAAATTTGTTATGAATGTGTGGGTATTTGAGACCTTAGGAAAATAATACTCAACGGATATCAAAAAAATCAAACAAGTCTAGATAACAAGTTTTAAATGCTACTCACTTATGGTAGCCAATTTTGGCTAACATCTTTGGTGACCTCTTGGGTGCATGTTATTATGAATCTTAGACCTTTTTTGTCATGCATCCATTGGGGTATGTATTAATCTATCATTCAACTATGGACATGATTTGTACCTTGAAATTGACTGAAAATGCCTTGAAACAAGAAAATACAGTTGATATACCTCCAAAACATATAACAAGATAAGAACCTTCAAGGTCTATCAATAAATTCAAACAAGTATAGATAGAAACTTTTGAATGCTACTCACTTATGGTAGCTAATTTTTACTAGCATATTTTGCAACCTCCTAGTATTTCATGCTTGTTATGCATCTTAGACCAAATGTCTCATGCATCCATTAGGTTAAGAGTCACCTATTACTCAATTATATACATGATTTAGACTTTAAACCTCATTTCAAATGTCTTGAAATAATAAAATATAATATATATACCTCCAAAACACATAACAAGACAAGAACCACACACAATAAACAACTAAACCAAAAAATACACACATTGTGAGAAGAAGCACTTAGGGAATACAATCAAAATAAACTACTATATACAAACAACCTTTAAGGCTTGATCATCTTGGATCAAAAGGAAAACTTCTTAGATCTTCTTGATGAGATGGACCATGGTGTGAAATAGGATACCTTTTGGATATAATGTTTGATGGATCAGAATTTTAGCTTATCAACATCCTAGGTAATCTCTCAAGGGAATCAATCGAAGCCAACATATCTCCAATTAGGACAGCTTCTTTTTGTAGCTAAATACTTACCTCATGTTACTTTCCAAATATTTACAAAGTCTTAAAAAGGTTTATATTATGATTTATGAAGATATATACAAACTTAACCTCTAATAGCTCCTTGAGACTTTCCTCTTGGTATTCTAAGCCGTATTGAGTGATGTCACTTAGCTTATCAACTACTAATAGTTGTTTGAGTTCCTCAAGTAAATCCAAATATTGCTTATAGCCTTTATTAGGGAAATTTTGAAGCATATTTTTATTATCATCTTCTTGAGCATGTACCTCAAATTGATCATCCACTCTACCAATGTATTCACTAGAAAATATAGGCCTACAAAGATCTTCAACATCTTGAAGGAGTTCAAGATACAGTTGCCACTCCTCCTTGAGGTTTTCTTCTTGTTCTCTTAGAGGAAGATTTTTTTTTTTAAAAAAAATTTATGAAATAACCTTATCCTTTTATACTTTTATTCCATTATGAAATTTTGTAATAACTTCAAGATGAGTGATGTCTCCTTCATTAAGGTTAGTCTCATACTGTACTACAATATGATCTTCATTTTGTGATTTCACCTACAAACTAATGTCAAACTGATCACATAGTTATTCTTGAAACACATGATATTATTAGAAATTTTACTTTCTCTCAAGGTCTTCTTCCACCAAACCAAGTGTTAGTTTCTCAAACAAACTCATTTCCTCTTCTTCAAACTTAGTTTCTTCTTTGTCAAGAATATGCCAAAAGGACTATTTTTTCTCAGATTGCACCAAGTCTGACTAGTAGTATAATAATGTCTACTAATGATGATTTCTTCATCATTTTCACTTGAATTATCTTCATAATTTTTACTTGGATTATTAGTCTCTTAGCTTAGCTTCCCACCTATTCTCCATATAATAGTTTCTTCCTCATAAAGGGAGATGGTGGGAGAGAAAATTGGTTAATTTGATGGAGTGGAATGAATAGGTTCATGAGTTGGCTTGGGAATTGAGGAAACAATTTTATAACTTGGTACTTTAGGGGTAGTATCATTATTTAGTACTTATTAAGGAAGAGGATGGAAACCACATAATGCTAAATTATATTTATTCTCTTCCCTCCACTTGGCAATCAATATGTCAAATTCTCATATGATTTCATCCTTAGAGGTTGTTTCAACTTAAGGGATGCATAAAAGGCTTGGGAAGCTTCGCAACTTTATTGGATTGTATTTTACCACCTTCTCATTCTCTTAATAAAAAAATGGTGTTGAAGTTTTGGATTCCATTCCTTTTGATCTCAAAATTAATTGATGCATGTGTTCATTTGTAGCATCAATTACCTTGGCTAGGTGTGCTTCAAATTCAAGTCTTATCTCTCCAAAACTCTTTTCAAGATGATTAAAAGGAGAATGAATTTGATAATTATGATTGGGATCATGAACATGGGGTATATAACACTAATGGAAAGCTTGTTAAGGTTGTTGAGGAGGAGAGGAAGGATAGTACTCTTGATAGAAAGGTTTCTCATAGTGATAACTAGAGATATATGGGGGAAAATAGGATCATTGTAGCATTGATATGGCTCAACATAGGGTAAGTATGTCTCATTATACTACTAATAAGGATCAACATAGGCCCTTTATATCTCATAAACTTGAGAAAAATTGAAATCCACTCCAACCACAACCATAAACCTGGTTTAGGCATTTAGATTCACATTTCCCAAGATTTAATTCATCATGTTATTAAGACTAGTTAAGGTAGGTTTTGAGTGTCATGAACTCTTAACAATTGTTCATAGCCCTAAGGGATTAAATTGAAAATCAAATGCAAATAATTTTGATGATACAACCCCTTTCAACATTCTCTAGCTACTGAGGACACCATGCATTTACTCCATATAGTTCCAATGTGGAGAAAGTGCCTCTTGGATTCAAAACCTTACATTTTGGGAGGTCGATGGAGAAAAATAAAGTATAGAGGAGAAAAATGTGTTTGGTTTGAATTATAACACTTCTTAGGGTTTTTTGACAACCCACTAAACATTTTCCCATGGTTTTTCTTTACCATCTTTCCTCCTAGGTCCTCTATAACCTCATTAGCTCTTGTTTCAGGTTCTTGGGTTTCTAGGCTAGTTTAACTATAGAGGTCTACAACTTGTGTTTTATCTTATTGTCATAAGTCCCAAAATTATAGACTTACCTTATGAATTTTTCATCCTCCCTCTCTGATGATTTCAATCCTCAAACTCTTCCCAAATGTGTAATTTATTCCCAATTTTTATGCATGGCCCTGTACATGTTAGTTTTAGGCCTAATAGGTCTAGTTGGGCTATTGGGCTCTTTATTGTATTCAAAGAACCAAGGTACTTAATAAAGGCTAAAAAATCTTAGGAAACAAGTCAAGAGACTTATTTTCACCCTTACACTTCACCTTCATATAGGGTTCAACACATTTTAACTCTTTTTCTCATTACCCTACCTGTAACTACCTGTTTAGGCTTAGTAGGCCTAACTATCTTGTCAAGTCTCTCTGATGTCTCAAAGGTCCAAAACATAAAATTAAGGCATTTAGAACCCTTAGAATATAATTGAGTAACTTTTGTTTCACTTTTTCTCCTCACCCCTTTTCAGGGTTCCTTATACTTTTTTTTTCTTATGTAAGCCTACTTGTAGGTGGAAATTAGGCCTATCTAAATTGTAGGTGTAAGCATCCTCATTATTGGTACCTTGAATTTACTCACTAATGGAAACATAATTTAGGTGGTTATTTCATTGTCATGTTTTTTAATCTCTTGTTTGACTCATCTACCACATAGTGTTTTGGTTTCTTATTATGTCCTATAGGTGATAGTTGAGTTCTTTGACTATGTGTAAGAGGTGAGTTTCCTTGTTGAATGGTTATAACTATATTGGAGTCTATTTGACCCATTATGACCTAGTAAATAGTGTTACTTTCCTCTATACAATCTTCTCTATGTATTCTAGTTCATCAAGAAGGGATAAATCAACCACTTAGTCCTCAAGCATTAGTAAAAAAAACCAAGAAAAATGCATAAGAACATAACAATCTAAGACAATCTCTTCAATGAGCTGTGCAAATGATAATTAAGAGAAAATGAAAAAAAACACATATACATTACCTTCCCAATAGCATCCTACCATCCATATGTAGATCAAAATGTGATTTTCCCCTTGATTTGGTGATCAAGTCTTCAACAATGATGAATTCAAAAATCCTTCATCATCTCAAGAACACCAAATAAACTAGGCTCATAATATGAAAATCAATGTTATGCCTATATTGAAGATATCCTATTTTAAATTAAACATAATAAAATACACAAATAAATGTCTTATGGAGAGAATTATGCATAGTAATTTTACACAAATAAAGCTTAATAAAATTGGTCTTAGCCCTCTTATTTATATATTTTCCAAATTGATCAGGATCAACCATAACCATCCATCTTGAGATCAATATGTGTGGCCATGAATTAATCCAATTATGTAAATAATATTCATAAATATCCTCATAAATATATGGGAGGAAGGGGCATTCAAGAAGCATGGGAATCCATAATCTTGATATTTATTGCATTTATAGCTTATGGATGCCACCATGCAAATGATGTCACTTAATGATGTAGATAATAAGAATCAATTTCCAATAAAAAAATAATTAATAACTTCCATGGAATTATTACTTAAGCTCATAATTTGGTTTAATTTGCCTAATTAAGGTTAATCAATTTTTAAGCAATTCTTTGGAAATTATTACACTCAATTAATAAGACTAGTTAGAATGTCTTATTACTAGGTCATAATAAGACTAGAGAGGAATTAGAAGGATATGTTAGTTGTATATAGACCGTAATCCCATTTAGGATGTTAACACAAAATAACATATTTATGTGTCATGTGCTTTTGAATTAGAAGAAAACAATTATCTAGAGCACCAAAGTGCATTTTCATCATTTTGAGTCAAAATGATTTGAGAAAAGTTAATAATCACATAAAATGCATTTCCCTATTTAGGTATTTAGGTATATATTAGCCTAAATCACCACTTGTATATATCAAGCTCAAACCATTTAGCACATTTAATTGATTTTAGCCTAGTTTATGCATTTTCACAGATTTTGAGTAAGATTCAAAATTTCAAAATAATGGTGTTAGGAATTTTATGTCTACACTCACCTTGTTCATAGTCCATTGAGTGATTTATAATCCCATTACTATGATGATAAAAACTTGCACAGTGACCTATACCTTTTTCATATTTCTTTCTTTAAGTGTGATGAGGCTTTGAAGAGGTTTTATTGTCTCTAAACTCATCTTATCTCTTCAAACCCTAAATTTTCCTATTAGACTACCTTGAACCTCACTAAGTTGCTTGTGTATGGATGAGTGCATGTTTGCCTTCTTAGAGTGCCTCTAATGTATTTAGTTAAGTTTGTTGGGCAAATTTACTAATGTTTTAATGGATAACCATTGTTATGAGGGATCAATCTCCATTGATCTCTTGGAAATCACAGCTCCCATGGCACTAAAAATCTCTTTTAGACCCAACAAGGTAGTTAGGTCTCTTAAATAGGTTTGTTCAACTATCTAGATGCCTTTTTTATCTTCAATAACACCTCAATGCTCTCAACCCTTTCATAGGGTCTACACACCATGTTTACCTCTTACACAAGCAATCTCTTGACATAAATATGACATAACACTCTTGGGTATTTTATGCACTTTAAAATCACATTTTGAACCTCCCAACAACCTTAATCTTTATAAATAAAACTTCAAGTGATGGTGAAGCTAATAAGTGACATGGTTCCTCTTATTAATATCTATCCCTTAAGACATTATAAGAATTATTTTTTGATATACACCCACAAATCACTTACCACCATAGGCTTTAAAACTCTATTTTACCTTTGAAAACATGTTTGTAGTTCTTTAAGGAGGACTAGAGAATCATTGATTGAATCTAGGTCATTATTACTACTCAAAAGGTATACAAACCCCCACTAAAACCTAGTTTATCATGCCCTAAATCTTGTATTCTCTTGACACTTACCCATAACATCATGAAACATCTCACTATACTTTTCAAAACCCTAGAAACATTGTTGGAAACCTTCACATAGGTCTACAAGCTCATTGATTCAATCTAAATCACTTGACTATATGTGGAAATGTGGGTAATGACCATTATGTGGGTTTTAGATCCATGACACCACTGAAGATCTATTATGTTAGATCCTCAAGGATGTTTAGGAGAGTTTTGAAACTTCACAAAGACTTTGCAACTATTAGAGACCCTAAAATCTTAAGAATCCTACTATTATCAACATAAAAATAGTTCCACAAGAAGGTTTCTTGTCTTCTTGAGGTCACACATGTGAAATGGTGATTTAGGATGGTGTTTAAGTTTCGTGAAGACCCTTGAGAAGTCACCAAACCTTCCATTTCTCTTTCATAATGCTCAAAAATGGTGAAAATGAAGCAACTAGAATCTTGCCTAAATGGATAAAACACTATGATTCATTTACCTTATTAGTGATTTTTCATAAAGGATGGGAATTAAATATGAGAAATAATGACACAAAATGGAATACATCTAGGGTACCCTCCTCTGCCCAAAATCTTAGGTTATCACCTTCTTTTTCCTCTATGTACCATTCACAAACTTGACTATCTTTTCTTAGATACCAAAGAGCTTGATCAAGGAAGGTGGTTAGTTTTTGACTTATTTTACACATTTTGGATGTGAAACTTCTTTTATATTCTTGACATGAACCCTCATGAAGTTTTTGACTTACCTATGTATGTAACTAATTGTACATGTCCATATAAGGCTACAAACACCTACAAAACACATTGGTTTCTACATTTTCTTAGGATAAGGACCTTGAAAAACAATTTTAGGATGAGAGGAGGGAAAATAAAGGTCAAATATGCTTTAAAATTAGACATTATGGGTGGGGAAGCTGAAAGGTCACATTTCCAACATGTGGGACCCCTTTTTGATGGATGGAAAGATGTATTTGACTTCTAAAAAGACCCTTTTATGCATAAAAACACTATGTTATGACTTAGAATGTTTATGAAACCTTTCAAGTCCCATCATTTAAACATGAAACCTTCTCTAAAGTTATTTCTAATTTCAAAGATTCTTCATGGCATGGTTGAAGGGTATATGATGGCTTGTAGGGATAACTAAAGCTTGAAACATGTTTGAATGAGTAGACCATGGAAAACAAAATGGGATATAACTTAGACATCATGTTATGACTTTAAAAAGGTTTGGAAACCCTTCACCATCTTGTTTACAAGGCTTATCTCAAAAGAAACTGATAAAATTGTCACAAATATTATGATAACTAGAAACCTTAAGTTTCCCAAATACCTTAATTTTTGCTAAGAAACCTTAACTTTATCAAACAATGTTTAGTCCCTTCTCTAACCTCAAAAATCACTTGGAACCACTCCATTCACCCAAAGATGACCATGATAACCTAACACATCATCTAAAGACCCAAAACATCTATGACATGAGGATCTTTTAAGTAATGTCTAACATATACTTTGACACCTTAAATAGTGCTAAAAAGCTTAAAATGAGACTAAAAGATGACATCACAAGGCATGCAAACCACCATGTATAGGCTTAAAGGGGATTCATGTATAGGTTTTTAATTATAGGGTTTGAAATTTGGATTGGAATGCTAAATTATCAACATCTTTGGTGACTCAAAGGGCTTAATTAGCCTACTAGTCAAGAGAGCCAACTATCTCATCCATGATAGACACTAAACTCACTATTGGCAACATAACATAGAGGACCACTCTTATTGGACCATCAATCATATTTAGCACCTTATCAAACATTAAAAAACTAAAATAAACTCACACACACAAGGACACCAAAAAAACATCACCTAAACACCTAAAAAATCAACAAGATAGGACAACAAAGTAACTAAAGCAATTAACACACTAAACTATGTTGAAAACACTAATTAGACACAAGACAAAAAACTATTACAAACAAATAAATTGAATAAATCTTCTTACTCATAGATCAAATATGAAGTTGATACAGATTCTAATTATATGAGATAGGCCATGGTATGAAACACATTACTCTAAGGACATGATGTTTGATGGATTAGTCTTCGTGCTTTCCCACTAACTTGGCATGCTCTCAAGTACAATGGTAGTTGCAAACATATGACCTATGAACACATAGTCACCTAGTGTTTCAAAGTATACCTCATGTTGCTCTTGATTGCTCATGATCATTTGAAAAAGCCATTATACTTTGGATCTCTATCATGCTGGTCATTTTCTATCTCAATAGGATCAGACACAACTAGGCTTTCTTTTTGAATCATTTTAGCAAGATCATTTTCAAGAAATCCATTTATCACTGTAACTATACTTTCAAACACCCTTATAGGATCAAGAGGTCATTCTTAAATCTATAAACCTACCATATTGATCTCTTGAATACCATCAAATGGATGACTAAATGCTTTAGGATAGCCAAGTGCTTCTTCTTCATGCTTTTCAGGCCTTCAATATTACTTTTTGGGAAAAAGTCAACCTCAACAACATTCTTAATCTACCCAAGAGGAGGTATAGATTATTTAATAGCCTTAAACTCATTTCATATGTTTAAGTATTATTACCAAATGTACTCATCATCTTATTGACATTCCATATGATCATAATCATGCTCTAAAGTCTCATCCACTATTGGGACTTCATGTTCATTAAAAAAAAATTCTTGGCAACAAGGAATGAGTTCCTAAACTTTAATGAAATTGTGAGTCTCAATATCAACCCATACCTCTTCTTGAACATTTTAAAACTCTTGAAGGTTGTCTCCTTGTTCTGCATCTACTACAAGTTGAATAGGTGCACTAGTTTCACACTCCGTAGGACTGTCATGGAAGAGATTAGTTGTAATGCCATCAAGGAAATATTTAAGGTCATCTTCTCCTTAGCTAATTGGTATGAATTATTTTTGGGGATAATATTTTTTACCTTGATCTTATTGAATTTCACCATCACTTACATTTTTGAAGACTGATTTGTGTTTCTCCTCACCAAGATGTGTCACAATGGTAATCTCCTCTTTAAGGTAAATTAAATCACCTTCACCAACTACTAGCATATATTGACATTATTCACTTGCCTCCCGAACGATAGGATCCTTTTCAATATGTGTAATGGAATATCCTTGAAATAATTCTAAAAAAGTGGTCAAATTTAGTGGTGTTATGGATACTTTATTCTTCTAATTAAACTACTCACTTTTGACAACAAACACCTCAATGTCTTTCTATATATTCTATTGAATGTCACTCCATGATGTGAATGATTTGGACTCTTGAGGAGGGAAGGATGGGGATTGAATTATTTCAGATTTCTATTTAACTTTAGCATCTTGTTGTAGGCTTGACACATCTTCAATTCCCTAGGACTCCACTACTTTATTTCAAGTTAGAGCCTTGGATTTAGGAGCTTCTTATATTAAATGTATTTTAACTTGAGGAGTGAATGAAGGAACATTATCATAAGATTTCATTAATATTTATGTTATCATTAATTGTGATAATTATTTATTTGCAAGTTTAATTTCTCTTTCTAGTTGAGCTTCAAAGTCAAGTCTCATCTGATCAAAGATATCCTTAGGATGATTAAGAAGGGAATGGCCCTACCAAGTCTAATTTGAGTCATGATGTGCAGTCCTCTCAACAATAACTTCTTCCCTTTTTTTCATACTCTCTTGAATAGACTTCCAAGTAGGAAAGGTCTGAGGAGCTTGTGGGGAAATTGGAAGGTTTTGACACTCATATGACTCAATATTTTGAGGAATGATGGGTTTATCAAAAGAGAACTACTATGGAATGGAGGAGGTCACATGAAGCTGATGACACTATATTTTTTTCCCCTCATAGACCATTATTTTATCCTCTATACTTGAAATTGGATCACCCATGTCTAACATATCACTATTGAGTCCTGAATGATTCTCCCTCATCATAGATGCCCATTCTCTCTTAATTTGTTATAATGAATATATCATATTATTAATAAGATGCATAAGAACCTCTTGACTATACCATATTTATGTGTCAATCCAAACCATATATATCTCATAACCTAAGAGGGTTTGTTCAAGGCTTGAAATAGACTAGTTTGAAACATGACTATGTTGACTAGGAGCACTCAGAAGGATAGGTAGTCTTCAAAGGAGGTGGACTTTAGGTGGGGAGTGGCATATAGAACTAATAATTAGGTTGAGGAGGTTCAACATAATACTGGTAAGGTTCAACATGCTATTGGTGATAAGGAACATAGGGCTAGTATGGGGCATGATATGACTGAAAAGGCTCATTATAGAGATGATAAGGTAGCATAACATAGAAACTATCTCCATATATATCCATCATAAATTATGAGGAAAAATTAATAAAAAATTGAACTATCAATAACAAGATGTTATTACCCTTAAGTGGAAACCCTATGATAACCCTTGGCATGAGATCCTAACTACAAATATGCCACTAGAGTGTTTAAAGATTCTTGAGATTACCAAAATGTTGAAAATAAGTGTTCCAATTTCTTTAACCTTCATTTTATTAATAATTACATAAATGTTAACTCACTAAATTGCACCCTTTTAGAGAAGACTGTTTAAACCTTTCCAAGTTTGGGGTAACATGGGATTAGTCCAAGGTTGTAGGTGACTTGTGGATAGACTAAACATCTAGTTTATGGGGATAACTCCCCTGGTGCATCAATTAATATAAAATCACTAAGCCTACTAACTCATTGGGGTGAAAAGGGAGAGAGAAACATTAAAGGAAACCTAATCTAATAGAGGTGATGTACCAATATGATGTGTCCACTCTATTTAACCTTTCAACAACACTAATGAAAAAGATAGGTAAATTAACCACTCTCTCCAAGGTATTTTAAGCATTATTATTTCACATAGAGGTTTTTATATATTATTAGAACCTAAGGGTCATGAGTAGAAGGTTAATTAAAACTTTTGATGTCATTTGGCGTATAATAATTTCTATATGTTTATCAAAAATTTGTACCCCCTAGGATCGGTAAACCCTTGGAATTTGATTGACCAAATAAATATGAATATGCTCCATACTTATCCTAACACTGATGAATGACCCCCAAAATTTTCCAAGAGATCTTGCCAGTATTCAAGACACTTACCAATCAAACTCCACTCCAAGCTCAACCACTAACACCTTCACACACTATATGTCATGCATAGAATAATGTACTTATATATAGGTGAGAAAAGGACCTAATAAGGGATATAAACCTACCACTTATGTAAATGAAATAATCATAAACACACTAAAACAATTTTAGAGAATCTAGAATAGTCCTTCATTAGTTCAAGAGACTACAAACTATAAATTTTGGAATAATCTCTTCATACCCAATTGAAAGATGTTTATAATGACCTTCATGGCTAAATTTATAGGATAAGAGAAGGTGAGATAAAGGAAACTTGGTGTGTAATTTTGGATAAGGGGCCATAATGGTTTTCATTCACTTCAGATAATAGTTACAAACATCAGTAATTCTCCTGATAACTTCATGCATTGCTTGGCTAGTTGATGCCCTTCAAAGAGTATGGCATAAATATGGGGTGGTGGAGGATAATTAGACCTTAGTTGACCCAATTAAAATAATTTCCATTCCAATTTTTTCAATCACTTCCTCTCTTCATAGTTACAAAGGTGTCATCATGGTCTAATTAGCCTCCATGGATCACTAATTAGCCCACCTTCCCCTTTTGCATGTTCATCAGGATTAAGAAACTTCCCCATCCTAAATAATGGGTGTGAATTTTTTATAATCACCTTTATTATTTAGTTACATGGTTTTTCATTAACTTACAACTACTCCTTAAGTATCCGTCTATGCTGATAGTCATCCTTCTTTGTTGACCATATAGGCCTATTAGGTAATTAGGCATAGTGACTTGATGTTAACTACTTAGATGACCATGAAACATAAATAGTAACTTTATAATAGGTTATTGAGAATTTTACAAGTCTATACAGCCATATTATATCATAAATTATGCTTTTTAAGTAGTATATACTTGTAACTTTACCCATCTAGGTGACTAGGTCACCTTTTAATAGCTTTTCTAGACTAGCCTTGTAGTGCAAACATATAGAGGAATTTATAGGGATAACTTTACCCATATAGGTGTCATCATGGTCTAATTAGCCTCCATGGATCACTAATTAGCCCACCTTCCCCTTTTGCATATTCATCAGGATTAAGAAACTTCCCCATCCTAAATAATGGGTGTGATTTTTTTATAATCACCTTTATTATTTAGTTACATGGTTTTTCATTAACTTACAACTACTCCTTAAGTATCCCTCTATGCTGATAGTCATCCTTCCTTGTTGACCATATAGGCCTATTAGGTAATTAGGCATAGTGACTTGATGTTAACTACTTAGATGACCATGAAACATAAATAGTAACTTTATAATAGGTTATTGAGAATTTTACAAGTCTATACAGCCATATTATATCATAAATTATGCTTTTTAAGTAGTATACACTCGTAACTTTACCCATCTAGGCAACTAGGTCATCTTTTAATAGCTTTTCTAGACTAGCCTTGTAGTGCAAACATATAGAGGAATTTATAGGGATATTTCAGAGTAGTTTCTGATTTTTAAAGTTTTAATACAACTCATATTATTTCCCTAAATTATTTTCAGCTATTCACTAAGCTTTAAACCCTATTTTTTACCCAAAACCCTAAAAATTATAGTTTTTGATGAATCTGTATAGGTGTTCATACAAATAATATCATGAATGGGACATCCTCAAATAGAATTATTATTTTCATCTATCTTCAAGACTAATTCAATGAATTTAGATGCACATTTCCTAAGATTTCATTCAATGGATCATTTAGATTGGTTTAGGCAAGTTCTGAGTGTCATGAACTCCCAACGGTTATTCATGGCCCTAAAGGATTGAAATGAAAAACAAATTACAATAATTTTGATTAAAAAAATCCATTCAACCTTCCATAATTTTTTAGGACCCCATGCATCTTGTTTATATAGTTCCAATGTGGAGAAAGTGCCTCTCAAGTTCAAAACCTTGCATTCTAGGAGGTCCATGGAGAGAAATAAGGTGTAGAGGATAAAAATGTGTTTGTTTGACTTATAACACTTATTAGGGGTATATAAAATCCCACTAAACATGTTTCCATGGTTTTTATTTTCCATCTCTCCTGTTGTGTCCTCTACAACCTCCTAATCAATTGCTTAGGTTTCTTGGGTTTCTAGGCCAGTTTAACCCTAGAGGCATACAACTTGAGTTTTCTCTTATTGGCCTAAGTCCCAAACTTATATACTTACTTTATGACATTTTTATCCTCCTTATATAATTATTTCAACCCTAAAACACTTCTAAAATGTGTAATCTACCCCCAATTTCTATGTATAGGTCTGTACATGTCAGTTTTAGGCTTAATAGGTCTAGTTGGGAAATTGGGCTCTTTCTTGTCTTCCAAGGACCAAGGTACTCAATTAACGCTAAGAATTATTAGGAAAAAATTAAATATAATTTTTTTCACCCTTGCACTTCACCTCCCTATAGGGTTCAACACACTTTAACTCTTCTTCTCATGACCCTACTTGTAACTACCTAGTAGGCCTAACTAGCCTATCAAGGCTCTCTAATGACTCAAAGGGACAATACATAAAATGAATAAATTGAGTAACCTTAGAATAAATTTTAATAACATTATTTTCACTTCTATACATCACCCTATGTAGGGTTACTTTTACTTTTACTTTCTTATGTGACTCTGCATGTAGGTGGCAATTAGGCCTGCCTAAGTTATAGGTGTAAGACTCTCCCTTCTTGGTACCTTGATTCTAATGACTAATGGAAACATAATGTAGGGGTTTATTTCACTAGAATAGTAATTTTGAATCTCTTATCTAACTCATCTACCACATAGTGATTTTCTTTTTTATTATGTCTTGTAGGTGATAGTTGAGTTCCTTGACTATGTGCAAGAGATGAGTTTCTTTCTTAAGTGGTTATAAGTTTATTGGATTATATCTAACCCATTATTACCTAGTATATAGTGATCCTTTCCTCTATAAAATATTCTCTATGTATTTTATTTCATCAAGAATGGATCGATCAACCACTTAATCTTTGCCTTGTTCACAATTGACAGAGTGATTTATAAGCCCATTGCTATGATGATCAAAACTTGGATAGTTACCTATACCTTTTTCATCTTTCTTTCTTTGAGTGAGATGAGGCTTTGAAGATGTTTTCTTATCTATAAACTCATATTATCTCTTTAAACCCCAAATTTTCCTACTGGACTACCTTGAGCCTCACTAAGTTACATGTGTATGGATGAGTGCATTTTTACCTTCTTAAAGTACCCCTGATGTCTTTAATTAAGTTTGTTGGGGAACTTTATTCAAGTTAGAATGGATAACAATTTTAGGAGGGCAATCTTCATTTATCTCTTGGAAATCACAACTCCCATGGTACTAAAAATCTCTTTTAGACCCCAAATGGTAGTTAGGTCTCTTAAATAGGTATGTTCATGCATCTTTTATCTTCCATAACACCACAATGATATCAACCTTATCAAAGGGTATACATAAAATATTGACCTATTACATAGGAAATATCTTGACATAACTATGGCATAACACTTTTGGGGATTTTATGTACTTTACAAGGACCATTTTGAACCTCACAACAACCTTAATCTATTCAAATTAAACTTCAATGATGGTGAAGCTAATAAGTGACATGGTTCTTATTCTTGAGATCCATACCTTAAGACATTTTGAGAATTCATTTTATGTATAGACCTACATATCACTTACCACCTTAAGATTTACATCTCTGTTTGACCTTTGAAAGCATGTTTGTAAGTCTTTAAGGAGGATTGGAGACTTACTAATTGAATATAGGTCATTATGACAACTCAAAAGGTATACAAACCCTAACTAAAATCTGGTCTATCATGACATAAATATTGGATTCTCCTGACCCTTACTTTCAACCTCATGAAACATCTCACTAGACTTTGAAAAACCCTATAAACATTGTTAGAAACCTTTAGGTAGGTTTATAGACCCATTGATTCAATCTAGATAACTTGAATGCATGTGGAATTGTGCGTAATTAACATTATGTGGGTTTTATTTCCATTCCATTAGTAAATATTCATTCTTGTAGAGCCTTAAGGAGGTTTTGGAGAGTTTTGAAACTTCATCAAGACTTTGCAACTATTGGAGACCCTGAAATCTCAAGAATCCTATCACTAAATATTCATTGTTGTAGAGCCTCAAGGAGGTTTTAGAGAGTTTTGAAACTTCACCAAGACTTTTCAACTATTGGAGACCCTTAAATCTCAATAATCCTACTGTTATCAACCTATAAATAGTTTCACAAGAAGGTTTCTTGTATCACTAAGGTCACACATATGAAATAAGGCTTGAATATGGTGTATAATTGTCCTTAAGACCCTTTATAAGTCACCCAACCATTTATCTTTCATTATTCTCATAAATGGATAAAATGAAGTAAATCAAAAGCCTACCTGGATGGATAAGACACTCTCAATCCTTCACATTCTTAGTGATTGTTCATAAAGGAGGGTAAGGAAATATGAGAACTAATTCCACAAAATTTAATCTAGCTAGGTTCCCCTCCCCTACCTAAAATCTTAGTTCCACATCTTATTTAGGCCTACCTATAGGTTATTTGAACTTGGTATAGGATTTAAGAGCATAATAAAAACCTCCTCTAATGTTTAAAATATAATATAGGTGGTCATTGTATCATTCATAAACTTGATTGTTTTTTCTGAGCTACTAAGGAGCTCGATGGAGGAAGGGGGTTAGTTTTGTAATTATTTTACACATTTTGGATGTTAAACTTCTCTGATATGCCTCCCATGAACTCTCATGAAGTTTCTCAATTCTAACTTTATGTACCTAATTGTACATGTCAGTATAATCCTACAAACACCTACAAAATACCTTGTTTTCTAAATTTTTTTAAGTTAGTAACCTTGAAAGACAATTAGAGAATGAGAGGATGGAAAATATAGCTAAAACATGATTTTAAATTAGATAATATAGATGGGGAATATGAAATTTCACATTTTCCATGTGTAGGACCCCTTTTTGATGGATAGAAAGATGTGTTTGACTTATAAAAGGACCCTTTTATGCATAAAAACACTTTGTCATGGCTTAGAATGTTGATAAAACCTTTTAAGACCCATAATTTCAACTTGACACCTTATATAAATGGATTTATAACTATAAAGTTTTTTCATGACATGATTGAAGGGTATATGATGGCTTGGAGGGCTAATTAAAGATTGAAACAAGTTTGAATGAGTAAACCACTCAAAACAACCTAGGATACAAATTAGACATCATGTTATGACTTAAACAGGGCTTGGACACCCTTCACCATATTTTTGATAAGGCCTCTCTCATAATAAATGTCTAAAATAAGAAAAAATACTATAATAACTAGAAACCTTAACTTACTTAAATACCTTAATTTATGCAAAGAAACCTTAACTTTTTCAAACAATGTTTAGGCCATTATCTAGACCTCAAAAATCATTTAGTACCCCTCCACTCACCCAAAGACCACCATGATAACCTAACATATCATTTAAAGACCCAAACAACTATAACCTAATGATATCTTAAGCAGTGTCTAGCATATACTGTGACACATTAAATAGTTTTAAAAGGCTTAAAATGAGACCACAATAAGACATCATAAGGCATGTAGACAACCATGTGTAGGCTTGGAGGAGTCTCATGAAGAATTTTATTATTATAGGGGTTGAAATTTAGCCTGGAAGGCCAAATTATGAATAATGAGATCAACATTTTAAAGTTTTACACTACATGCACCTATATAAGGAGATCAATAAAAAATCATTTATTGATCAAAGGCATCTAAACGCACAGGGTTTTACCATAATCCTAGTGGAAGGATACCTAAAATTAAAAATAAGGCAATACATATAGGATAAGGAATATAAGAGAGAGAGAAGAGAGGTGTCAATAACTAATGAGGGCTTCTTAATATTCATTAAGTAGTTACAAGTAAGGAAAAGAGTGAGGAATAGTCCAATGATGTCATCATCAACATGTGTTATCATAATTTGATGATGATATCCCTTAATTGGCATAGGATCTCTTGTATTTATTGATGACTCATCATGCCTTATTGAAACTTCCACCTCCTTATATATTGAGAAATGACAAGTTACCTTCTTGGTTTTTAACTAGTTTTGGTCTCCTTGACACCTTGCACATGTTTGAGAGCTTTCTATACTGATGTTACAGGGGATAATCATGATTGATTAGGTGTCTTGAAACCCTTCATGTTATCTTATCCACTCCTTTGTAATTGGTTTTAAAGTTATAAATTCAATTTGATACCTCATATGAGAGCTTGGAAATCATCCTATAATTTATACATAAGGTCATAGGTGATCTCAAGATGATCAAATAGGTTTCATTCAGTCAAACTCCATGACAAATAACTAAAACTTATAGTTTTAAGCTTGTTTTGAACCTATTATGGTTCACACATGCCAATTTATTGGATTATTCAGATGCTATAAACACTTAAATATATCATTTAGATCATTATAGGACCAATCAAGTGTATTATATCCTTTTATAAATCAAAAATTAGACATTAGGTTCCCAAAAGGGTTTTAGGGTTTGTAACTTGTTAATGATAGTTAATAAAGATAAAATAATGTTTATCCTATCAAATACAAAATGTCATATGGCATAATAAGACCCCCTAATACCATTTTTCCCATGCACTTGCTCATGTAACTTCCAACATGATGAATCTAACCTTCTTGACTATGTAAGATTGTTCTAAGAGGTCGATATGAAGTTTAAAGTAAAATTAGTTATCAAAATAATTTATTTTTCTTATAAATTTCTCTGAGAGATTTGAAACACCTCATATGAAGTTATCCAGCACTTATTCAATAAAATTTACTCTTCAAAATACTTAAAACCTATTGTGACCTATGATGAGGGTTTGAGAGCAATTCTACAAATTAGACCCGAAAAGTCTCTTTTAATGGTTTTTCTCTCCTTCCAAGGTATCAAATAATAATGAAGGTATTATCCAGAGTCTTATTTACCTATAATAACCTAACCTCTCAAGTATACTCATGATTTTGGAATAACTCCCAAAGTAGAAAGTTCAATCCTAGAGTAATGTGGTGATGGGTTTTTAACTCTAATAGGCACCAACAAGCCTGCCTATAAGACTATAAATAAGATGCAATTTATGTGTTGTATATAATTTTTTAAGGTAATTATAGACCTTAATAAAAATTTTAAGTTTCTATAATCCTTTAAACTAAGATGAATCCACCAAGAAGATGCACTCTCAAGCTTTGATGGAGTGATAGACGAAGAAGAGAATACACAAGTCTACTATATGTGCATAATGAGGGAAAACACATGTATTGTGTTAAGTGGGGTATTAATATGTTAATTATAAGGCATAATAATCTATTAATATTTTTCCCATAATTATTATAACACTAATATTTAAAATAAATCCTAAAAAATAAGTCATTAGGGCTAAGGCAGTATAACTACCTATAAACCCTTAATATGTGTCAAAGTAGTTTTAAGAATTTTGGCGGTGAAAACAAACTATTGAACCAAATTAATACCTTAGAGGGGATTATAAAACATCAAGGATCCATTCTAAGTAATAAATAAGTAGTTGGAGGGGTTTTGGATCTAAGACCTATTGGAGAAGGTATTGGGCATACAAGAAATCTAAAGAGAGTAACGTGCATCTTAAATCCAATATTAGAGAGGATAATGATAGAGATTGGTTATTATCATTAAAAACTAATCTAGATATATCCTTCACACCTTGAAGAGGATCATGCACTCCATTTATATGCATATTTGAATAAGAGTATGCATACAATTGTATATAGTCATATCCCAAGAGAGCACCTATAGCAAAAATAAGAATAAAAGATTAAGGATACTAAGAATAATACATTCACAATTATATTATAATTTATAATAAGAGAAAACCCATCAAAAGACATCTTTAGGGTCTAATTTGTAGAATTTCTCTCAAAACCTCAACATAGGTCACAATAGTTTTAAGTCTTTTGAAGAGTCAAGTTGCTTGAATAAGTGTTGGATAACTTAATAAGAGGTGTTTAAAACCTATTAGATAAATTCATAATAAAAACAAATTATTTTGATGACTAATTTTGCTTAAAACCTCATATCAACCTCTTGGAATAAGTTTACACAGTCAAGAAGGCCTGATTCATCACATTGGAAATTACATGAGCAAGTGTAAGGGAAAAAATGGTATTAGGGGGTTTTAGTAGGCCCTATGTCATTTTAATATCTATAATCTGTCAAGAAAAAATAAGAGTTATTCTTTATGAACTATCATTAACAAGTTGCAAACCCTAAAACACTTTTGGGAACTCGATGTCTAAATATTGATTTTTAAGAGGTTCTAATGTACTTGTTTGTCCTTGGAGTGAACCAAATAACCTCTTTAGGTCCTAATAACATCTAAAAAATTCATTAAATTGGAATTTGTGAACCAAAATGGATATAAAAATCCTAAAAATATAGGTTTTAGTTACTTTTAATGGAGTTTGATTGAATGAGACATAATTGATCATCTTTAGGTCACCTATGACCTTGGGCAGACATTATAGGATGATTTCCAAACTCCCTTATGAGGTATCAAGGTGAATTTATAACTTTCAAACCAATTAAAAATGAGTGGAGAAGAGAACATGAAGGGTTTAAAGACACCTAAGAGAGCATGATTATCCCCTACAACATTAGGATGGAAAGTTCTCAAACATGTGTAAGATGTCGAGGAGACTAAAACTAGTTAGAAACTAAGAAGGTGAGTTGTCATTTATCAATCAATAATTAGGTGGAAATTTTAAGAAGGTTTAATGATTCATCAAGGAATATAAGATCTCTTATGTTATCTTGAAGGCTATCATTTTCAAATTATGCTAACACATGTTGATGAAGACATGATTGGATTTTTCCTCACTCCTTTCCTTACTTGTAACTACCTACTGAGTGTTGGGAATCCCTCATTGGTTCATGAAACCTCTCTTTTCTCTCTCTTTTTTTATTTATCCTATATGTACTACCTTGATTGGAATTGTTGGGATTCTTCCACTAGGAATATGGTGAATCCCTACTCTTTTGTATGCCTTCAATCAATAAATGATTGTTTTTACCTCCTTATATAGTTGTATGCATTATGGATCTATGAATGGTTGATTTAATCAAGTTTAGACTTGGCTCAATTTGGTTAGTTGTCATAATCTTCTTTCTTGAATGTAGTTTGATTCTCTATTGTAGGTTGTTGATAGTGTCATCAGAGGTTCCATGTGAGTTATAAGTAGAAAGTATATTCCCTCTTAGTCTCATATTACCTTACCTCTCTAAAAAATCAATGATGTGATAAGTTCAACTTAGGAGAAGTGTATGTTATTATAGTCATATAGGTCATATTTCACATGCAAATTAGTGGTAGTGGTCATGAAATTTGGTGTATCACCTCCCTAGTTCATAGTTTCCTTCTCTCATTTCCATGCAAGTTAGTAGATTATTGATTGGTCATAAGTGATTCATCAAGGGAGCTATCCCTTATCTAGACATTCATTCCATTATTTAATTCACCCACAACCTAGGATTTTTCCCATGTATGTATTAGATGAGAGGAATTAAACCACCCTCTCAAAGGGTGTAGATTTAAGCTATAATAGGTAACTTAGATGATCTAACCTTATTATAAATGTTTGGGTATTGGAGATATTGTTTAGGGAATATAATGCCTATTAATTATTGATTAACCCAATTGAACATTATATTTATAATTTTTACTTTGAATAATTATTGGATATATCTATTTATATTTTGAGTATTATGATACTATAATTATTTGATATAATTGAAAGTCTCATTAAGTTAAGGTGATTAACTATGAATGGAAGTATATAATAAGGTTTTTTTTGGAACTTTACACTAGTCAAGCAATGTATAAGTGCATAACCTTCATATGGTTACCATGGGTAAGTTTGGAAATCATGCATGTATATTTCATTTAAGTGATGGTATTGGATATACATGTGTAAGGATTGATGTTTAAAATTAGAATCATGACTACGGTTTTGACATGTGTTATAAGAGCCTAGTTCTAATCTAGGGAACTTGTAGTAACTATTAGGTTAAAAGTTTTTGTGTTTCTCAAGATGGTGATAACATAGGCCAAAAAGGCAATAAAAATGATAAAAGAATGTTTTTTAAAACCATGATTAGAATGGCCATGATGGAAATGATGTTGGAAATGATCATGATAATAACAATGTTTATGGTAATAACAATATTGTTGATAATTCCAATAAGGACCAAGCTAGTCATAATGTTATCCTAGATGAAATTTTAGGTGTACTTCATAACATCCAAGTCCATATGGAAGCATATGGCATAATTTGGTCTATTTGGATAACCTTTAAGAAGAAGTTAAGAAGGAGGAAGATCAGATGGATGACCTAAGGGGTGAGAACCCAAGACAACATGATGTTGTGGATCATATTATTAAGTATCTTAAGAAACTCTTGCCTTAATAATAAGTGACCCATTCTTAAAATTGATTATTTGTTTAATAAAATGAAAGGTGAAATTATTTTTTCTAAGATATATCTTCAATTGAGGTATCACCAACTCTGCATCAAAGATGAATACATAAATAAGACAACGTTTATAATAAGGTGTGTACATTGTCTGTCCATTATTATGCATTTTGGTCTATCCAACATAATTGTTGCCTTCATAAACATAATGAAAAGTGTGTTTTAGGATTTATTAGATCATTTTTTCTTGTTTTTTATTGATGATATTCTTATTTTTTATAATAATGAAATGGAATATGAGTAACACTTGCACTTATCCCTAAAAAGACTAAGGTAACATAAATTGTATGGAAATTTCTTGAATATTATTTTTTCCAAAGTAAAATTCACTATTTTAGGCACGTGATTTTTAAAAAGGCCTTATAGTTGATCCTTCAAACATTACAAGTACTAATGAGTGGCATGCTCCTATAAATGAACATTAAGTGCAGAGTTTCATGAGGATGGTTGATTATTATCAAAGTTTCTTAGAGGACTACTCAAGGGTTGTTATTCCTATCATTTCTTTAGAAAATAAGGGAAAGAAGTTATATTTGACTCCTCAATGTGAATAAACATTTAAAAATCTGAAATAACTATTAACTTATGCCCCTATCCTTATTATTTGTTGGACACCAATTTTTCTAATTATATATTTTAAGGGTTTTAAATCCATAGTGTGGAAGAGAAAGGTTGTGAGAATAGCATAGATGATTTTGACATGGAAGATAAAGGCATGGAAGAGAAAAGAGTAAATTACCTTGGCATGGAAGTGTGTTTTCAAGGAGACAAGAATATATAAAATAAGGAAATAAATATGCAGGACTCAAATAAAAATGCAAGACCTGGACAAGGATGCATGAAGTAGAAATTGTTATGAAACAACTCATGGAAGCATTGAAGGAGACAACTAACTCATGAATCTAGCACAAGTTCATGAGATAATAAGAACATGAGCATGGATACCTAACATGGAGAGAATATATAGGGGTTTTTAGTCTTGAGTCAAAATAATTTTCTTATAATGGCTTGCCACAACTTATTTTTTTAAAATATTCATTAGTTCATCATCATTATTGTATTATTGATGTATCATAAATAGAGGGATTGGGTCATGTATAAATACTAATTAGTTTTGTTTAGAAAAGATAAAAATAAAGAATAATAGAGAGGAAATATTGAGGAATTGTATTTGTAATCTTCCATTATTCATCAATAAGCAATGATGTATGAATGATTGTAATTTTCAAATGAAAGCAATAGAATCACTATTTTTTTCTACAAAGTCTAACTTATGTGCCAATATATTGCTATGGTGATAATTATAATTATGTGGAATGTGTGGAGTTGATAACATATTTAGCCATAATATGATGTTTTTAGTAATGACAACTACATGTAATTAACCCAAGAACCTAAGTGTAGATAGAGAGTTAATTTTATCCACCATCGCACAACATAATTGACAAGAACCTATCTTGGCTATGTGCTTTCGGTGAGTGCACGAGGTCACTAATTGCATGATATGTTGGTGCAATATCTCATTGGATTCCTCATTTACATTAGGCATGTGACTAGTATTTAGTTAAGAAAACTAAAGATAAGGCCCACTATTTTTGTTTCATTATTAGAACACATTGTAATTGTTATAGTGATGGTAAAATTGCTCGAGTGGCTCTCTTTGGAAAACATCGAGAATTATATTGAAAAAATATAAGAGAAATTTGTGCTTTAATATATTTAACTATGATTTTTTGTGATAATGAGTAGAGAAACATCTATATGATCCTTTATATGAAAAATTTTATGTATAACTACACATTCATTTGTATGCTTGTATTTTCACATATGTATAAGCCCACTAGATAAATTATGAATGGAGTGATCCTTAGTTCCAAATCATAAGATAGCCTTGGTAAATTTTAAAATTACTTGGACATGTGTGGTTGACATCTAGTGGAAAGGAACACTAAATAACTACATATTGGAATACATTGTGGATAGTTTAATTTCTAGAGGGAACCTTGTGAAATGTATCTAAGGTAGTTTCCCTTAGAAATTAAGAAATTTATGGTTGAATAGAGACTTGAGAACTTACCCATGGATAAATAAAATAGTCTCATGCATGAGCATCATAACCGGTGGGGAAATGAAGGGGTATACATTGGTATTGGATTGGTGGTTTAACATAGAAGTCAGTTAGTAAGAACTATGGAAGCATAAGTATGATTAGCCCATGTGTAAGGTCATGATAGGTAGTTATCCCAAGGGATAATAATAGTACCCTATAAGTTCTATAATAATCTATAGGAAGGTGTAAATTCATAATTAGTGATCCTAAACCAAGGATTTGCATCCTTTATTGACATAGGTACACACATAAGATGTACGACAAATATTGGTGATAGTAGAACCCAATCTAATTAGGCCCATTTCCCCCACCATAGTGAAAAATCATGAATCTAAGTTTGACATAATTACAATAAGATATTTGGATACTAGTGTGTGGAGTTTGAAGCTAGGTTTGAAGCCAAATCCATAGAAGAGACTCTAGGAGTACAAGTTTAAGGTATGATTTTACAACAAGGCCAACTAGATTTACCATTAGCCTTTAACTTTATAGTATATTTAAGACATGTGGCTAACCTTGGAATGCTAGGTGGACCAAATA